>UZAE01012335.1:2429-31042 GCA_900617975.1 Rodentolepis nana
GGGGGGGAAATAAATGATCAATAAATATCTTTTAGGAGGGATGGTAGAAGACAATAAATTGAATAAAAATAATGAATAAGTAGAGATAATACATCGTTTTTAAAGAATATTTTTGCTTCAATATAGCAAATCTTACAAAAAATATTATTTTAAATGGCAGACTCAATGATATTTATCAGTAGCCCCTTGGTTGACTTCGGCTTTCAAAAGGGAAGCGGGAAGGAGTTGGAGGAACATATAGTTAGGCTTTAGATCAATTAACAGTAGTTCATTAGTTGGCTTCTGGCTTTCCAGTGTCTCTGGGTTTCTGTCGTTGTCCTTAGGGCTGAAGACTGAATCAGGTGGGTTTACTCCATTTCCTCCTATAGGTCACAAAGGGGGGGCATGTTGGCTGAGCCTAGGCTCCTATTCTGTGAGGGCGCTTCGCCAGGCAATCATGTCCGGTAATAATGAAGAATAAAAAAATACCAACTGGAAGTTTAAATCAAGGTCATATATATTCGCTCATATTAAAAGCAATGAGCGTTATTTCAAATAGGCTCATGGCACTGTTCGACTTATGCTTTTTGTTGATTGGAAAAAAAGCGCATCTCCTTTTTGAAAAAATTGAACAATTGCTTCTTTTTTGTCTACGCATTTTCAAAAATGGTTGTCAACTTGATACAATTGTCATTGCTATTATTTTCCATTTCCTGTTAATATTCTCAATACCTTTCTAATTGTTTTGTCCAGACTTGCTACTTTCCAGTTAATCTTCTCCCATTTATGTTCTAAGGTGTAAAAATATTTTAGTGGCAGTATAATATCATTTGCAGTTTTGACCATAATTAAAAGTAATGTAACTGATCTCATTAATGTCAATATCAATTATATCTATGTTAGAAACTGTACTTTTATTTGTGAAAAGAACAAGCTACTAAAACAACTCAATAGAATTTGAGTTTATCAATGGGTAACTTCCATGATGTCACCCATTTACTCAAAACAAATGCTTAAGTGAATTTTTATTGGCAGCTACTGTCAGGAGATTAACCTAGGCACTGCATAATAAGCGAGCAATCATCACAAGTAATATGAAAGGTGAAGAAGGTAAAGCTATCATTGGTAGTCTATCATTTGTAAGGACAATCTTTCAGAGACTTTTCAAAAATTAAAATAATTCCTATTTTCTCCTTAAAGTAGTGTCTGCGTGCTTTGATGCAAATATGAGCTGAATTTTAACTTAAAAGGAAAAGTCTCTGTAGTCATAGTAGGGGGAGGGGGGGGGGGGGTTGTGGATTAAATTTTTCCCAATTTTTTTAAATAGATGGGTGTAATTTGTGTTTTTATTGCATTTAAATTAGCTAATAAAAATATAGATAGAGCTGAAAATGCAAACTCAATATAGTTTGATATTAAAAGAATAATTCATTTATTTTTCTGAATTCTTACAACTCCAATAACTTATAAAATCAATGTAAAAAAATCTCCCATTCAACCCATTTCTTACCATTTCCAAATCTCATAAATCGTAAAGGTCGATTATAATCTAAAGGAATCACAATTGGCACATTAAATTATTCTGTCATTCATGTTTGGTCCCAAACGGATAAAGGCCCTGACTGTAATTACAGAGTACTCGCATGCTCTTCCCTTAAGGATTCAAATGTACTTATCACTCATTCAGCTTAATTCCCGAATGCGATAATTGTGGAAACACAATTATGACCCGCAAGCGGACTGAGAAAATTATTTTCCAAAACATTTTTAAAACTAAATTGCATTAATCACTTTAGTACCTACAATATGACAAAAATTAGATTTATGATTAAAGCATTTATATAAGCTTGCTTCATTCAAATTAACTTTATTTTTGCCTGTTATAATTGAATGCAATGTGCAGCCTATCACTTTTCAAAAATTCAAAAATATTTAAATGGGTTCATTGTTATTCAGTAATTCCTTATTATTACTTATTTGTTTTTAAAAATGAAACGTAACTTTTGCTTTAAAAAATTTAACGGAAAGGGTGGAGGTGATGTGTCTAAAGAAAATGAGTATAGTAGAAAGGAGGAGGAGGAGGAGGAGAAGATGTCAAAGCGCAAGAATTGCAAATTTTGTAAATTACTTTCTTAACGGTTTTGAAGAAAAATTAACACTCCACTATTTCTATCCAGTGAAAATCGTGTCTTTTAAGCGTTGCTTGTTTTGACGCTTATAATTGGACATGCTTTCTCTTTGTGTGGGATCCTCTTTATTAGTGAAAAAAATATTAGCAATGCCGAATTCTGATGTCTGCTATTTTTATCTTATATATATATATATATATATATATATATATTGGAGCTAACACTGTATTAGTGTTATTGTAAGGGTAGAAAAAGCATTGATTAATACACTGAAAACTTTTACCCTCCAGCTGATAAGAATGAAAATAGCTCTCTCTTAGTTGCATTAATTGCAGACTGACATATTTTATATTAGGTCTTGAATTGGCCTGTTCCTATTTGGACAAGATAGGTCATTGAAATCCGGGGGTATATGGAACTTATCACCGATTACGTGACTTCTGACTTAGTTTGTAGAATAAATTCTCCTTCTGCTACAAAATTTCAATTATTCTGTACTTTTGAACATTCTTTGAATTTCTGTGTTGCTAAAATTAAATCGTAAATGTTCAAGGTCAAACCACCTGAATACTTTAATTTCCACCCCCCCCCCCTCCCACTCCCTTCCATACGTATGTCTTGAGTAGTTCGGCTTAAGGCAAGTATTGATTTTAAGGTGCCCTGACAAAGAAAAGTGGAATATAAAAGAGCTAATTGCATTTAAATATTCTAGGAAGAGAATGGCTACTATGTTATAAAGCAGCACTCGATTAAAACTCCGAGTGCTCATTTTCCGAATGTCTCTGGTCTTAAGGAGATCTCCGTCTTCGATCTTTTCAATGTCCTTATCTAGTCCAACGTAAGTCCCTCTAATTGATGGACTTGTTGCAAGTAGGTTGTCTTTAAAATCTTCGAAACTACTCGGAGCTGCAAAACAAACGAGTAAACTCCAATTCCTACTGATCTTTGCGTACATTTCTAAACTCTAAATCAATGAATTATGATCAAAAGAGATCGATAATATCATCTTATCACCAAGACTTAAAACGTCATATTTCAGATGCAATTCATTTTTAACGTTCCATTTCCTAACTTTAGAAGCGATATTTCAACGCAATTACACCATCGAATATCAAGGAAAGCGTCAAACTCTAGGTGAAAATATTGGCGGTCTAATTGAACTGGCAACAGAAGGACAAGGTGGGTTCTTCCATATGATTGCCAGAGGGTATACCTTCTCCAACGGTCTCAATACTCGAGTTGAATGGACAGAAGACGGTGAAAGAAAATATCACGAGAACCTGGTGGGTTTTCTTGCTCATAGTGGCTCAAACCTTACGTTGATATCGATTAATTTTTTATTGAAAATAGATTCCCTTTTCTTGCTCCTTGTAAGAGATAAATTATTTAAATTTATGCAAATATTTGCTTGAGTTATTCAGTTGATAAATAGCCCAAAATCGGTGGGTTGCTGTCTTTCTAAATAACATTGACGGTTTATTTGAACTAGAGCCAAGCAATTAAGTTACAATCGGTTGTACTTCGAATCCGGTTCAAACATTTAATTACTTTACAGCTGCTGTTAGCCAAAATTCATTTTATTCGAGTTGATTTTTTTATAATGTGACTTAAATTTACTTAAATTCAATTAAAATATCTGAAAGATCAAATTGACAACGTTGATGATGTACTGTGGTTTTTAGCACTCTCAAGAGGGTGAACTGAAACTCTACCCTGATATCGAAGAACTATCAAACTGGACGGTTTCAGCCAATCGTATTGTCACCGAAGATGTTTATCCTGATGTCAAAGACAATGAAACAGTGATATATAGATGGATTCTGCCAAATCAAAATCCCACTGACGTATTGGTTGATTTATTCAGGATTATCGGTGAGTATTCACAATAAACCAACATGTCGTGTGATGAAGAAGTGACAGAGTTTAGTTTTCCCATGGAACGCAGTCAAACATTTTTACCTTTTGTCTTTACTCTGAGTTCATGTTTTTCAATAAAGATTGTCTTCAGGAGTTTCACAAAGATCATCCTTCTTATCCATCTTTAGACATGCTTACTGTGGTTCAAACTCTTTGGGTCATTATATTTGTTATTTTTTCTCATAAATGGTCAAATTTTTTAAAAGAAAGAGTGGGCGAATAAAACTAGTTAATTTGACACATTTAATTTGTAGAGGGGTTGTAATCTGTGATCTTTATTCAAGAAATACCATTTATCCCGATGAGTAATTGAATTCGAACTCCGTGTTCTGCTCATTGCACTTACTATCATTATCACTGATATTTCATTTAATTTCTTTTTAGTGAAAAAGCTGATTACCACTAGCCTGGTCTAATTTTTTCATCAAACTTTCGTACAGTTTAAGCAAAAAGTTACCAGCAGCCAGATTCACCCTCGTTACTGACTTTTCAAGTAAAATTGCGTTCATTCGTTTTTTTTATCAAATGTAGATAAAATTGCCAAAAAATGCCCTAGCAAAAAGGAAATAAAATATTGAAAGCATTCAGTAATGCATGGAAACCCTCTTTAAAATTCCCTGAATTTGCATTTTCAAATGAAGTTAAGCTTTGAATTGTGGTTTGGGGTGTGGTAAATTCGAGTTCTTCAGAGTGATTAATTCAAAGTCTTAATCATTGCTAAAGGTAAGTAGCCCTTCAAACTACGCTTTCACAAACAGACAGTGTTATTTGATACTTACACGAATTGGACTTTGTCTCAGTTTCTGATAGTATGGTTTCAACGTAAGGGTATCGCTATAACAACGTTTGGGCGTCCCTGCTATAGTCTTGTGTCTGGAAACCAGTCGATTATTGTTTCGAATATGGTACATTTAGAGCAGTTTGTTAACCTAATTGCCACTGGTTTGTTATAAACGATTTTGTATAAATAATTATAGTTGAATTGTTTAAATTGTTATTCAAGATTGTTGACGGGTGATACTTTTCGTCTTTCTTTGTTCTACTTCAATAAAACTCGTTTGATATGTACATCTCTTACAAAATCACGAGTTGCGTTTGTCGTCACCTCATTCAAAGCCTTCCAATTTCAATCCGTCGCAATAAGTTGCATGCTAACATTGATCAGGTATTAGAAGTGAAATAATTAATGAAATGAGGTTTAAAATACCTCCGACGCACCGAAATGGATAATTATTTGGAATTAATAACATGCATGTCAATATCGACAAATGTAAGAGGTTTAAATAGTATGGTAAGACCTGACAAAGTTTTCCAGTGGAATGTTGGAATGGGTAGAAATCGGATGGCAAGCGTTCTAATTTCCTTGAATTCTAACAGAAAACAGTGAGTTATTTAATTTCTCAAAATAGCTTTCGATTAATTTATTAATGCCAAAATGTATCCGATTTTTATTTTTTCAATTTAATTCTTAGGTCATAATGACCTCGTATCCCAAAAAGAGGATCTTTATCAGTCTTTTAAACCAATTTTGATCATGCCATTTTACTTCAGGCATTTCTTTTTACCACTCTTCAATGTTCACCTTGAGAAGGAAATCTTATGTAGGCTGCAAATAAATTTTAAACCAATGACAGAAAAGGAGAATACTGAGAGCATTTAACGAAGACTATACTAGGGCCATCCAAATGCAATCGACCATTATGACGACGACAACAACAATTAAATGCTATTTATTTTTAACTCGTGTATTCTTGCTACTTGTTATTCCCCACCCCATTGCACTTATATTTTTCCTATCTCCTTTTTTGGCCATTTTCATTTGGAAAAATTACAGAAATTCTGTTAAATAAACTTTGACGCTTGTTCTTTAATTTCTGTTTCCGTCTTCCCTCCGATTAACCACAATGAACTTTGATCGTAATTGTTTCATCGGATTTCTGCAGTCTTATTGCGTATTCCACCAAATGCGTGGAAGAAGCTTCCGAAGGGTCAAACCTGACCTGAGTAAGAGCCGGAATGAGTGTTCTATTTGGACACAACAATTTTTTTTGAATAACGTCATATGCATTCCACTTCACAACTATGGTAGCAATTGGCTTCGAAATAAATAAATAAGGGTGAAAAGAAATGGGCGTTTTACTTCGCTTACGTTTGTCCTCCCGGGGCTAGTTAATGTAACGATATTTGATTTCTTAATCTACTAAATTTGCTGATGTGACTTTAATGAAACCGATCTGTAGAACATTGACATGCTAATTTTTGCAATGATCCTTTCATTGTGAACCAACAAATTCGAATCATTTAATCATTCAGTAGTCCTAATTTTTTTCACAATTTAAAGTCCTATGATCTGATTCAAGCCTTTTAAGTCGAAATTTACATCGGTGGACTATAAGCACTGAACCATACATTTTAAGAATGACCTTAGTTATCTAACATGTGTTCAAGCCCTGATGAGAGAAAAGCAGACTACAATGTCTGTCTAATGTGTTCTCTGTCTACTTTGGGATTAGAAAGTGTTACCCCTAAAATGAAATGAAATTAATTGTTCCTTCTTGACATTGAATACTTTCTTTATTAAGTGCAATGTTTGGAGTTGTGCGAAACGTAACTCAGACATCCGTTTATCCCCCATTTTCTGAAATTGAGGTTTTTTACTGTTTTGTTTCTAATAATTCAAGGATGAAATTTAGTTAAAATATATGTTTAAAACTTTGCATATTTTTCAAAAATCAAAAAGTTATATTTGTGTATTTATTTATTTATTAAAAATCGTGAACTTTAAGTCATTAAATGTCGATTTATTGTTATTTTTGGTAACCAAGCCTCAATCTTAATCGTGGCCTTTAAATACACTCCGAAATATCGTCTTTTTCTCCTTCAAACTTGGCTAAAATTCCTTATTCACCTTCGTGTGTTAAATTAATGGCTTTGCGCTTCCACTCAACAGAGATTTGTGTTTTAAATTAAACTCCCAATTAAGGTGTTTTCTCATTTTTAAAATGTGCAAGTCTCCTCTTATGTTGTAGAGGTTATCATAATAAACCCTATTTTCTAAGTGTAATATTTGTTAATTTGGGGTTAAGCATAAGATGAAAAAAAGTATATCAATAACGCATATTTGTTATTTTCTCTTATTTGTTGCTGAGCTGTGAGTGAGGAAAATATGCTGTCATTTATTTAGATAAGCACTATGTTGACTTCTCAAAATTGACACATCATTGGTATACTTGATATCAAAAGTAAAAACAAACAGTCAAACATCCAAGAGTTTTGAATATACTTTTATTTATTTTATTTAGTAATTATATTTTAAAGAATCCAATATATCGGCTTATGAAATTTTGCGATAGAGGTTGTTACGATTGCAGGTAGATCAGCAACGAGTTTCCAATTTAGGTGTTCAAATATTCCACTTAAAGTTATCTATTAATTGCCTTTCATTTGGTAGTATAATTCGCTTATTCTTCTGCTTAGAAGGTATAGTTAAGTTACTGACGAAACAACTAATTGCCTTTTAGTATGATTCATACCGAGGTGAACAATGGTTGCTCTAAATGCTAATGAAATCTGTTTTATTTCCCAGGCGCAAACCGAGGATGGTACGGGGGAAGTGGGTCTGGAAGATCCATACTATGAAGCTAAGGCACTGACAGTCTTAAAATGTTTGAATTCGTGGGTGTAATTAATCAAACCCCATTCTTGTAAAGTATGCGAAACACAGGTTGGTCCCTACTGTTCAGATTCAATTAATTAGGCCCTTTCCACGATATTATTAGATCTTTGGCCTATCCATTTAGTTCCGTGTTTGGCATTGCCGCGGGTATTTATCTGCATCTTCTTTCGTAAAAGGATAATAAGATGAGTTAAACGATATTTTTCGCACATTTTAGCGTTAGTAAGTATTGAAGGGTTCGCAGCACTTTCTAATTTTCTTCTCTTCAAGGATTTTGCCAATTATGTGGGGGGGGGGGGGGGAATATATGAAACATTCGAATAAGCAGGCGTGTTTTGAAAGCAATAAAATCTCTTGAATGACGGCGATCGCTTAAATATATACGTTGATCATTAGTTTGCCCATTAATCATCACCGGCAATCTCGTTATACGTTCAATATGCCTCAATATTAATGACCCCTGACCTTAATTATGTGAATCATCGCTGCCTATATGCCGCAAACTTGTTGATTCACTGATATAGCCATAGCAACTATGAAATGGCAAATGAGTGTTATTAGGACTGCTTTGAGGCGCCGATGGCATAGACATTAATGTGCTCGTCTGCGAAGTTAGAGGTCACATACGCGATCTCTATTGATGCACATTCAGTGACCAGAATGGTTAACTACACCAATTAATTCTGTCTAATGAGGGGGACGGCAGACAGGGAGATTCTTACCACAAGTTTTTTTTACGATGTGCCACCTCTTCGGCCAGGTAAATATTGAAATAGTAATATTTTTTATTTAAAATGAAATTTGAAAATTGACCGTTTTCTGGGAATCAGAGGTACAAACTTTTGTAACTTCTCTTTATTCATATATAAATAATTACCTATTAAACAAATTGTTTTTTTTGCTAATAATTTAATTTTGAAAGCATAAAAGGCACAATTTTCAAGTATTTTTACACCCTTTGCAGTATCTGACCTAAATGCAGAGTTCATGCCATGATATTTGGATATAGTTACGTATAAACTTGCCATTTATTTAATTACTAAAAAGTACACTTTAGCAATACACTTAAGGAAGAACTTATTTTGATTTTAAGCCGGGGTGTGTGGTAGACTATTAACCCACAGTTGACTTCTACCTCCAAACTACCATGACCCCACTGTATGTTATATTCGACCCATCCACAGTGCTCATCTTCCCTCTTCTCTGCCTCTGTGTCTGTCTACCCCTTTTACAACTGCTCCTCCTCTCCACTTTTTCTCCCTTTGATGCTCCTCCCGAAGTCAGCTAAAGGGCTATTGATAGGTATCATAAAGCCCGCCATTTGAAATAAATCAATTTTGATTTTAAGCCAACTTCTGCATTAGGTAACTCTTTAGAATAAAGTAATATCTTCAATCATCGAAAACTTGTCAAATGTTTATTTTCATGAAAATTTAATATTTTATTTCTGTTCGCAGTAAAAACTCAAATGGATATTTTATTTTAAGAACTCTTCCTTTCTTATTAGCAAACGAATATATATAGCACTGAAGAATTCTTTATCTACTGTATTCTCCAAATATACTAAAATGTTTGAGCTATATCTATTTCCGTTAGTTGTTAATCCTTTACACCCGGAATGTTTGTTTGTATTATGCCTTCTATCTGATAAAAAAGTCAACAAACTTTCGCATAAAACAAGTGGGTGGGGGGTCGGTAATTTGCTTAATTGTCTACTGGAGGATGAAATTTGAAGATAATAAATATTAAAAGTAGATATTTCCTCAGCATTAGAGTTGTCCCCAGAAATTTTCGGCTTTTGATTATCAAGGCATTTTTTAATATCTCTCAGCGTCAATTAATCAAAAAGTTTCAACTTGCTACATGACTCTATTCGAGATATTCTTGAGAAGTTACGTCAATTAGTCTGGCTCAATGCTAAAATTTACATTCATTTATAATCTAGTTAGTTTGAATGCACGTCAAAATTACTCTGAGACACCAGCGTCTATTTACATTTTTTCTATTGGATTGCATAATTTTTTAAGTCGTATTCTCTACCTTCTTTCCATTTTCACAATTCAATAAACCACCAGTCCATCCCACTTCTCTTCCTTCTCAATGATAGAGGCTATTAATAGCCGATCTTAGTATTGGTGGATTCTGAAGGGCATATCTCCACTTCAACTCGGTTGGATAAATGACCTAGTCTTACATGGGGGGATAGAGATTCGCTTTCGTGCATAAATTTTAAAAGTTCGGAAATAAAAAATCGCTTTCATTACATTGACAATCAAAACAGGTTGAGCTTTAACAAAGTTGCTGTTATTTTGCGATCACATTGTTTAGCTATCCCTGTCGTGAAAGCAATAAAAATATTAGGATATTATCTATTTTTAATTTTATCTTCAGTTAATAATTTTGATTTGGTAATTGTGATTAGCTTTCAATCTACTTGATGTTAGACGAACTTTGTTTCCCATACCATTTTTTTACCAAAAATTACGTTTAAATTTACCCATTTTCTAAAATTAAATATTCTATAGTCATTGAATAAATCGGTCAGTATGACACTTCCTAATTGCATTGCATGTTACCATTTCGACTTCTCGATAGATTTGCATTTGAACATTAAATAATCTATAAAATAATCAATTTTGCGTCCTCTTTTCCTCTTTCTCGACAGTTTTGATCCAGATCTGCTTTGCACTGCTTTGATTGGTACGAATTTAATTCTTCCTAACATAAATAACCAAGTTCATCAATAGACATGTTTGAAAAATGGGGGGGAGGGGGGTTAAGATAGTCAGGAATTCTAGAGATGATAAAATGTGTCAAACTGAATTTCCTCTTCTTGAACGCTAATAACCATTGCCGTCGACTATTCAAATTTCTACTGGCGCATGAATAGACGTCGATCTTGTGGGCTCGTACCTAACTAAGCGCTTCGTTTATTTTTGCTCCCTAGACCTGTTGGGAATTGGTTTCATAGCAATCTCCTGGCAAGGGTCTGTCGAATAAATGTCTAATACATGGTAGCGGCCGTGCGCTGGCAACTAATTCTTTTTTGGAGCGTCTATACGCATTATGGGCGTAAAACCATGCGAACATGAATTACCTGCGATTTGACCTTATCATTTTAATTTCAATTCGACTACACGTAGTTGAACCAAACTTTTAGGGTGAAATTAAGCAGCAAATTAATTAAATGTGCATGAAATGCTCGAATAAAGAGATCCTCGTCAGTTATAATAAAGTGGCCTTGCTTTCGATATTTTTTCCTAAGACGTCTCTTGAATAGGAGACTTCTAGTTCTGGTGTTCTTTGACGGCCTGGCTTTTCAAGAGTGCCAGCAAGTTTCTCTGCATTGTTAAGCATCATCATTACTCAAACTCCAAAAAGGCAAAAAGCTTTGAAATCATATCGAAGTTGTACATTTGCAATTCCATTGTGAGTATAAACCAATTTTCACTTTAATTAGCAGCTAAACGTGCCAATAAATTAAATAATGGAGGCTTACATTCCTGTTAACCAATCTATGGCAATTAATGCCTGATGATTTTGATCAGACTAAGTGTTCAAAATTATAATTTGGAAGTAAATTCTTGCTTTAAATGCCATAAACTTTAGAACGCGTTTCCCAATCAAGATTCCTTGGATGCATAATGTGCATTCAATCCAATCAAAGCTAGGCTAAAAGTGAAATAGATTGGACCTAAAAAAATCACTATCTTGTTCGGAAAATCAAAGCTCATAGCGATTGCATCTTCTTATTTGTATCTGTGTACTAATTGAAAGTAGTTAAATATATTCTTTCAATAATTTTTGTCCTTAACATTAGTGACTGAACAGTCTCAAACGACGGGGGAAATTATTCCTTTAAAATGCACGCCTTTTTATCTTAAAATCGATTCTCCTAATTGGCGTTTTCGTCTTTAAAGTTGCACTCTTCCTCCTGAATATACGATAACCACCGTAAGAGATTTAAAAGTAGTGTACTTTAAATGTGTGCGTTTGATTGCCACATAATTCACTTCCATCGTGTTTAAGTGCACCGGAGTAATTGTTGTATTGATCCGTTGATAAAGGTGGCTCACGTCCCGATATTCAACAGGTTAAACTTTAGCCCAACATGAATTGCATAGTTCAGTATTTATTTTAATCAAATGGCAGGCGATTTAATAGTCATCATTAGCACTTTAGTTGACTTCAGGCTTCATAGAGGGGAAGGAACATTAAAGACAAAAAAGTCGAGAGGGGGTGGGTGGAACAGAAGAGTGTTTCAAAGACGTAAAATAGACAGACGCAAAGGTAGAATAAAGGAGTGAGTACTGTGGAATTAGTCGAATATGACATACGGTGTGGTCATGGGAATTTGAAGTCAATTGCCTGTTTATAGACTATTTGCTGTATATGTATGCTTTGCCCAGGGTGCACCACGTGGAGGTAAGTCTATTGCACACCCCATATAGTTCAATATAGATTTCCGATATAATATGTAATGGGGGAACAGAGTTCCTTGTAATCGAAGACCTTAACAAACATGGCGCCATTTTTGGTGATCGTTGTCTCTTAGATTTTCAACTTCATTGCTTCCAAAACTTGTAAAAGCTTGCTGGCTCCTTAAACGCCTTTTTATTCCAAAAAAGGAACTATTTTAACCTTCATTACTTTAGATGTTGATATGAAGCCTTTGGAATCAGTTCGAGCCTGGGTAATGTCAAAAACAGACAGTCTTCTTCACATTCTCATTTTCTGCCAACACTCTGATAGCAGTGGAGTTATCAATGAGGATGATATAAACGTGGAATTGCTCAGCTATGGATGTGACCCAGATGCTGCACCGAATGTAGTTGCAGCCTTTGGGCTTTCGGGTGAGCAATAGTTTTAAAAACGCAAGTTTATTTCCTTTCTCCATTTTTCTTTCTTGAAGCAAAATGTGGACTGGTTTCAGAAGGCTTAATTTAAGTGAATCTTTAATCTGCCTATCCAAATTCGAATTCTCTTGGAAGGGTTAACCCGATGCATTTAAAAAATTAAGAAACAGCAGCAATTGTGGTGCAATGAAACACGACATTGATCCTCTATTGTATGTTGAATCTTCTTACTAGCCTGAGAAATTATCTCAGTCTTTATAAGTTGGTAATCGGTCCACTCAAAGCCTACATTTTCAGGACGTAGAATAGGATCAGATCACCAATTTTAAGTTCAAGAGGGGTGTACATAAGGAAAAAATGGAAAAAGAACTCATGTGTATACCATTACCCTATCAACGATTTGAAAATAAGTTATTGAAGCTTTCTTCTTTTTCTGACTAAATTCATGCGTTTTTAAAGCCCAGAAAGTGTAAATCGAGGGTGCCCCGAGGATTTCATATGAGAAAATTCACCACTTTCCTCATATTGTGTTAATTAGAAAATCGATTGGTTCTGCTATTCATTAAAGGATATTGATCTCACGATCTCTTATTTATCAGACTCGAAGTTGAATTAACGTTCCATTGACGCACAAAGCAAATTTGCACAAATTTATACAATAAAACTATTATCGATGTTTTTGTTATTTAATTAACTTGAGACTAATCAAAATGCTAAGATCAATTGTTTCGAAGTTACCATTCTCATTACTTCAGTATCCGGATGTGGAAGTTGAATTTGAAATAGTTAATTTTATCTATTAGACAATGTGAGATGGTATTTGTCACACACAACGATCTTCAGTGGGATCATAAAATCAAGCAGCGCATTCAAGATATATTATAATAATAAAAATTACATTTTTTAGTTTAAAGAAAGTGGTAGGATGGTGACGAAAATCAAATTGCAGCTTAAAATACAGCTACCAACAAAATTCTAATGATTAATTTGTTTGTACTTTGTTACTTAGGCAAAGATGCAATTTTAAACAAAATTCCAGAGCACAGTGGAGTGGAACGCATGACTTATGGATTGGCCGTGAATATTATTTTGAAAGATTATTCCACTTTCTATCGCTATGACCTTCAAGCCGCCATTGGCGAAAATAGAACTTCACTCCTTGTCGTTCCACCGTCTGGAAATCTACGGCTCAAAGAAGAAATTGAAGGTATTTTCATGAAAATTTTACGAAAACTAATGCTTCGCTCCAAAGATGAAATACGAATAAATTATTGTAGTTGTAATTATTTTTCATTTTAGTTTAATGATTAAGTAATGATTAAATTTGCTATAATTCTCTCGCTATCTCAATAACTTTTGTAAATTTACATCGTGATATTATGATATTTTAAGTTTTTTACGGTAATTTCAATGCACATTTTATTTTACTCCTATTAGTCTTCATAGCTAAATAATTTCTTATATATATTTTCAATAGGCGCCAAATTTGATGTTTTCATGACAAAGTACTACACAACTCAAGATTCAGATAACATTAGAGCGGAAATTCAAGTTGCACTGCTCTCACCGGTAAGTGACCCACAAGCTTATCTGAAAACTTTTATAACAGAAGTTATCATTTCTCTGAATATCGGCTTGCACAAATTATTTCACTGACCTTATTATCCACATTTACATTAACTAGGAAGAATACGTAATTTACGGTTGAAAGAATGTGAAATTGCAGATAGACGTTTGACTTTAAAAATTATCGCTAATTATCGAAAAACACCAAGTGTTTTGTACGAATTAATCGTTTGCGTCAATTTCTATCTAACTGTTTGTCTCGTAGTGATTGCTTTCTGAATAATTGAAACCTCCAACCCCCCCCCCCCCCCCCCCACCCACTCCATTTCTCAATAGTTAACTTCTCAAAATGGGTAATTTTAATGTGCATAGCCCCATGTTGATGAATATTAGTTAACTTAAACTATATCAGTGTGAAACATTTATTTAGCTAATAGAATATAGATTTTGATCATTTCGTTATCAGAATATGCGTTAAACAGGTATGTGTTGTATTGCTGGCATCCCTTTAAATTTGCGTGCTGGTATTGACAAAAATGTTAATATCTGATATTATTAAAGAAGCAACCACTTTTCATATATATATAAATATTTTAAGTATTTTATTAAAGGCATTTCTTTTTTTCTTTAAGATGAATCATTTACATTGCGCAGATGATACAATACGAGTCTGGGTAGTTTGGAGAATGTGATAAATACAAGTTAACTAAGAGTGATGTAATGCAATGCCCGAAAGCAATATATATATTTCGAACTAGAAATGATGCCAGAAAAGGTCAATATTTACATAAAGTTTCATGATTCGATGTGTTACATGGAGAGTTGGAACCATGCACAAATACCACCATGAAGCACGTTATAACTTTGATATATGTTTATTGCCCTTGCACCATAAATTCGAATACCACGATACAATTCAATTCTTGGCTACACAAAATTAACTCTACTCTTGGGTGAAAAGTCTAGAACCATCCAATCTGAATCAGCATTTGACCGTTCTCGTAAACTGACAAGCCCATAACTCTTAAAAATTTTAGTGACATCGTTTTTATGTAAATTTAATAGTATTATAAATATTTATTACATATATAGATATAAATAACTTGTTTAATTAAGTGAAGTGGCAAAACCGATCATTTTAATTATTGAACCAGTTAGGGAAACGGTCATTGAACCAGCTTTAAATCAATATTTAATGCAATTAAAGGGAGGAATATGTGAAATGCAGTTTTAAAACTTGAGTTACTCGAATCGTAAAAATGTTACAACCCAAATCTTATTATCATGTGTTGTAAAACTCCCATTCTCTTTATTCCTTAATTTACATTCTATTAATTAACATCTTTGTGTGATAGGTAACTCTACCATATTTCAAGATGAATATTTGATCAGTTAAGGACTTGCTCAATATTTCCTTGTCTTGCTATAACGAGATTTTATAAAGTCTACTATTTAATTGTGTTAACCATTTGGAAATATTCGGGGAATAGAGATTTTCCCGTTATTTGCACTATTGCATTTTGAATACTATTTTGTAATGGAATTTACAATCGCACATATTTGAATGGGTTACTGCATAAATAAGGTTAGATAAGATATAATTAATGTCTTGCGGGTCTAGACTAAAAGGTGAGGAGTGGATGAAGCCAAGACACTTATCGATTGCGAGTACAATTAACAACACACTGAACTGACTTTGATCGTTGATTGGCCCGGAGGCCTCTTGGCGACGTCCATGCTTTTTCGATACGCGAACTTTTCCGCGTGTTACCTTATTAGGTGGGCGTCAGCTTTGGGTATTTCGATTTAGGTCCTTTTTAATGGTAATTTCGGCAGTTAAGTGGTTATCGACTTTAATTGTTGGTTAAAAGTTCATTTCGCCATGGGCTTTCTCATCATAAATTGTAAAACTACACATTGATGCCTACTGAATAAAAGTAATTAAAAAACTGTTTTGACTTCCCTTATTGCGCCCTCATTCCATTTTTAGTGGCTTTCTTGCCAAATACATCGATGATGTCTTGCTCGAAAAACGAAGTGTTTTCTGACACCTGCTATGAGTTTAGAGTTACGATGGAACTTTCGAATTGGAAAAACTTGCAGTCATACAAAGCAAAGACGACTAACAATGCTGGTTATTTTGATCAGGGAATATGTGTCGATGGATCCTAAGACTCATAAATCCAACGAAGCATCATTAGTGCCATCTTCTTAATCGAAGAACCAGAATAGGCTTCGTAAACCACGAGTCCAGAACTATCAGAATTGGGAGAGGAAGAGATATCTATTTAGCCAGGGCAATACTGAAACCTCTTGAGGAGTTATTTTAAATAATATTTTAAAATATTAAAACATTTCAATAGAGACATAACATCAACTGCTAATTTTTTGAGACGACTATTGCGCGGCGTAAAAAACAGCGATCAAAATGTTTGCTGATCAATAGTAACTCATTTTTTGGGCATTTTAGATCTTGTTGGATCACCTTAATTGTACAAATGGAAGTCTCAAACTAACTCCTTCTTGGGGTCCTGATGATGCTCAAAATAAAACTCTTAAACACACTCCTACTGTTTTCGATTTGACAGCACCCAAATATATGAAGAAACTCAACTTTACAATTGACGTGGTGATTGGAGAAAATTGTAAAAGAACTGAGTTCAGTCTTCCAAATCCTCGTAAGTTAGTTTGAATTTCCATAATTACTCATATAATTCTCAGGAAAATGAAAATCGAAGAAAGGTGTCAGTAATTAAATTTAATTAAAGATTTTTCATGATTTCTGAAAAATCCTTAAAATTTTTCACCATTCCAAAGTTTCATCATTTGCTAAATGAAAGAAAAAGGAATTCGCTGTTTTTTCAGAAAGTTATTTTAAATTTTGGCTTGACTTCGTCTACGAATCTAAAATTAGGTAATTTTTGGCCTGGATTTGTAAGGGAAATTAGTTTTCAGCACGATCATTCTTCTTCGGGGTTTTTAAGTCTTTGAACGCTAATTTGGGTTGTAGCTTCAACAAGGTGAGGCCTCAAGTAATTCCCCATATTCAGAGCTATTATATTCCATCTAAAGCCTTATTTTATCATCTGGTTCCCTAAATCACCTTATTAACACAAACGACTCTGAGAATCGCTCATATGGCCAATCGCACAGACGAATGGGGGGGGGGAGAGGGGCGATTTGACACTAGATGCGCGGTATTCGTATTTGTTTAAACGAACGACTTTTTATGTAGTTAATGAACGAGTTGATATACCGCCAATTTAAATGAAGTAGCCCACTTTGTCTAGACCACTTTTCCGGCGTCTTTTTCATTCTTTTGCCACTCCTACCTCCCCCCCCCCTCTCCACTTGGACTATTCATTTGTTTCTTCATTCTAGACATCATCTCATTAATAAAAGCTCTCTTTTTTAACTTTCTCGAGGGAATCAAAATTATTGATTAATTTTGCAGAGTGGGTCAATTTCTTTATAATTCTATTAGTGCACAAAATCAAAATAGTTGGAAAAATTTTAGAAACTAAATAATTAATCTTTCGAACTTGGGGAATTGTCAAAATATCAACTTTAGTTAGTGTTTTTCACTTAGACAATTATTTCTCTGGTTTAAGCACCCTTTGGAAAATCATATTTATCATTATTTAATAAATTAGTAAAACCCATTTCGATTTAATTCCATTTGTGACTCGATTTATAGTTTGATACACAATGTCATTGATAAATAGCTGTGTAATCATCCAATTCTTTGTGTTCAACTATTCTATTTATCGCTGTTCACTCTCACCATTTCTCCCTTACTTTTCACTATATTTCAACTCACGTATTCAACTGTGCACGGAAACAGTAATAGCAATGACAATTACTAGTTTACATAGGAATATGCAAACTTTTGCCGACCAGGCATTAAATATCACGTACAATTAACTGCAGTCTGACTAAAGAGGGAAGTAAAAGCCCATTTCATCGCTTTCTCCGCATTACATAACATACTGGCTGTAGAGGTATCTTGTTCTTTCTTGCAGCAAATAAAATAAGCGGTATGATGGAAGATTCATGTTACTCTAATTTCGCCCTAATACAACTTCTTAAATAAACATTTTCTGTGGAATGTCTAGCGTCCATTTATTGCATAAGTTTACGTCAGATTTGATAAGTTGCCTAAATTGCTGTATCATAATGCTTCCTCAACATTTTGAAGATAAATAGAGTGCTGCGTCAGCATGCATTTGAAATCGTGGAGAAGAATTTTCTTAGTAAATCAGGAATCAGTCCTCAGTGTCTATTGCTCGGTTCGTGAAGTGCTTGCTTATCTGTTAAATATTGCGTACTCTAAATTCAAACATCAAATGACACGATTCCTTGACTTTACCCCTAACCTCTCTTCAGTACTCTCCTACGTGTCTTCTATTGATTGTGGAAATCTCCATGGATGTCCAGATTGAACACTAAGTAGATATTGTCGCAGAAAGGTATTCACGAGTTTCATACTCTCCAGAGCAAACTAAATTGCTCATTCGGTAAAGCTGACAACTTTTATCAGCATACATAAGGTTTTTGGTTTTACCTTTCACAAACAGAGGGCATTCAGGTCGTCTTTTGCCTTAACAAGTATGAATGACACAGTATTCTAACCTGTTATTTGGGGTAATTACTGATGCTTGTCCTTTCGAGCATCAGAGACATCTGGTAGGTTTTCATATCAAAGGCAGAATTGCCTACTTTAAGGTAATAATCTTCTTTCTGGCATTTAAGTTGGCGGAGGTATCACGATAATTTTCTTGAAGGATAGGTGAATTGATGTTTATTAGATATTGGTTGGGCGGTACCAGCTTCGTTACCCTCTAAATACAAGTCAGAGTGAATAGTAGTCTATTTGATCGCTATGCGTCAGAAGGCATGGCTATTTGTACGCTCCACGCTACGTGTATGGCAGATGGCTATAGAAGTAATTAATTAATCGTGCACCCTTGGCTTTGCATTGCTTTGTGCTGGCGATGAAACAGCGGATGATTTACATTATTGTTTAATGTAAAAGCTTTTTGGCTGATTGGTAAGTGCATTCTTAATTGATGAATTTGGTTGGTTAAAATTTTGATGATATCAATGCATTTTGTGCAAATATTGACAACGTCGGCATCACGAAGTAAAGAGAATATATGTTGATTTAAAAAGAAATATGTGGTAAGTTGTGCCAATTCAATCCAAAGTTGAACCCAACTCACTTATCAACTCAAATATTCTGTCCAGCATTTCCTCAGGTCACTAGAAGTCCTCAGCGTTGAAGTAGGTATTCAGGTGAAGCTGTATTACAGTTAGACACTGAGCAGAAACTGTGAAAAGTGGCTAGGAGTGAATTGAGTTTATCCAGTGAAAGGCGTTCAATGGGGATTTGATTCAAAGCCTGACTTGGTATGGGAACTAAGTGCGTCGTCAGGTTTAAGGTTTTCACCTTATTATTGCACGCAGGTTGCTGACTTGGATTCAATGTGTAGAAGTTTAACTTTAGGAATTTATTGTCAGAGCATCTACGAGATCTCAGATCTACGATATCCCCTATAGTATCTACATTAAGAGCAAAATACAATAACGTTTCATCGTTGGAAAGCGACTAATGTCCTTTAGAAGTAAAAAAATACTAAATTTCTTGCGGCATTCAGAGAATAAAATATTGCCAAATTGGGTAGTGAATTGCTTCTTGCTTCAAAGTTTAAAGCCTTTAATTTTTCCCGTGAATTATCCAACATTTGTCCCTCCAAATCTCGGTCAACTATTGGCCTAATGATCAAGTATAATTATTCATTTTTCCAATGTATCTATTTATTTTCATCACCCAACTAATGATCACATATTGGGTTGACGTGCTATTGCCAATCTAACATGGCGCGCTAATCTGAAGATATCAATTTCTTGCAGATCATGAAACAATTAACATCGAATTCGAGAATACCACAGGCATTCTTTCTTGGGAATTCGTATCCCCTGAACTACAACCAGCAGTCAGTGAATACACCGTCGATGTAACTTTAGAAGATATCGGATGTGGAACTCGGGATAACGTGACTCTAAACTACCTTGCGGCTCTTAATTGTAAGTCGTATACGCATGGACTATTCAACATTCTCATTAAGGCACTAAAACCCGAGGATGTACAACCCATTTGTGGAGTGTGGAACAGTTCCTGAATAAACGTGATATTTTGGCAAATTATATTATCACGATAAGTCCGAATTATGATTCATTCTACAGTGGCAATTCGGTATCTGGTGCGCCTTCACAACTAAAATTTACACATGGCGAACAAGGTGAGATCCTCAATTCATACAACTTCATGATTTATAAGTAAAGTAACAAAGTCATCTATTGTACCTTAGGACACTCAAGTATTTCGTTATCTGGGGAAAGTATGTCTCCGTGGACTCAAGCAGTTGTACTTCAGCCCTCTAGGAAAGCCCAGTGTGCAGAAGTAATACCAGAGGAGATGGATGCCAGCTTTGAGCTGACTGCATATGCTATTCTTGCACATGGAAAGGTTGAATTGCCTTTGGAAGATGTCCGATTCGAAAAGCTTTTTCCCAGCACCTACGGAATGGGTGGGACTTATAAAGTGACCAATTTACAGCCCGGCCGAGAGTACAAAATTAAAGTACGCGTGACATTCACGACTATCCTTTCAATTACCCTCGAAGTGCTTTAATCATAGTGGTTGTTTTTCTTTCTAGGGATTTATTAAATATCCCGGCAATCTTTCCGATTTGGTTTCTGAAGAAGTGACCTTTACAACTCCTGATGGTAAGTTTTCGCTAAAATTGAAATGGCAAATCTCATTCGAAATTGCGTACTATTAAATTTAGACACACTTTATTTCGATATCATTAATTTCGAAAAGGAGCTTTTTCTATTAATAGTAAAGAGCAAATATTCTTTCTTTTCATTAACACCAGAAATTATAGTGTCGGAAAAATATATTCGCAAGGATGTGGGAGACAGCCTGCTGTTCAACTGCTCAGCAGCAGTTGGAACCGACCCCAGATTTCGGAAAGACGTTCGATGGTTGCGATCGGGAGAAGGTAGTGAATCAATGCCAGAGGGAGCCTTTTCACTGACAGCCGCATTCCCTGATGATCGCGGTTTCCTCACAGCGTCTTTAAGCATACCGAAAATTGATGACACTCATGCTGGCCTATACTGTTGTTCTCCTGAACCCCCTGTTGAGCATTTCTATGGTCAAACACCAACGTGCGTTGGATTTCGGCTGATTGTAAATGGTGATTTAACACAAGATGCCCATATATATTCCTTTTGTCTCCATTGTAACTTGCATAAAGATGTGAATTCCTTTAGATCTCAAACTCGATCGTTATTACCTCGAAGCGAATCCAGGAATGGCTGTTTCTGTGACGTGCTCAACAAAACGAGAGGGAGAACTCCAATGGCGTGGTCCCGACAGAAATTTAATCGCCTCCACACAAACTCGTCATATCTCAGCCAGCAATTTGAATGGAGGAACCCAGAGCCTAATTCTTCTTTTAAATGAAGTTGGCTCCGAAAATGTCGGTGAATATCAGTGTTGCTTCCAACCCAAAGAAGGTGAAGCACGTACTCCTGAGACATTTTCCCTGCGTCTGAAAGAATGTAAGTTGAGAAAGTACCACTCTTTAGAGGACCACACTTTCATAAACTTCTTGTGCAAAATAGAAGAAGAATTGAAAGCCCACAGAGACATGTGACGTCACTTACCCATGTTCTTATTGAAATGCTACTTCTTAATTATTGTCATGCTTCTTGCTTCATATTATTTCAGCCCATTTGTTAACAAATATGTTTTGGCAGGTCTGTGTTGTCTAGGCTATGATATCGTGTCTATAATCTTGAGCAAATCTTAATCTATTGTAAGAGTTATTCCAGTTTAGAAGGTGACCAATAGTGTCTGGAGAAAATTAGAAAACTACTATATCTTCCAACTGTGGGAACATCAATATCCAAAGATAGAAACAGACAGGTGCAAAGTATCATATTAGGAAGACTCTAGCGACGTAACCAGAGGGCACAAATTGTGACCTATTCAAGGTCAAAGCCCAGGTGTTTGATGATGAGCAGCTTAAAGTCGAAAGATAATTCATACTCTGAATGAAGTGAAAACGATTGAAAACTAGTAAAATTCAATAAGCGAATAAAACAGTTCAACGCTCGTTAGAAAAATGTCTTTATAAATTGTGGTGTGTTAGCCATTATCACTAAATGCTACTACTACCTCTATTTCTAGCTCTATTTGTGCGTCGGCAAATTCAACCAATAACATCCCTTCGTTTTGGTGAGATAGAAACATTAACTTGTGTTTCAAGCAAGCCAGCAGGGGAGAAGCAACCGCGTTTAAAATGGTATCGAATTCAACCAGCCTCTCCTGGTTCTAATCCATCTAACGTCACGTTGGAGTCAGTTGGGTCCTTCGATGATGGTCATCTCGAAGTGATTGAAGAGACGGATGCTTCGTGTGAAGCGATTCTTCGAGTAAAACTGACTCCGGCTTCTCGAGGAAGATATGTTTGCGCCTCATTTACGGAGGAAGTGGTGGATCTAGCTAGTGAAGATAAAATACTAAAAGAAGAGTTGTTGCAGAAAGCTGTTCAGCATGTGCCTTCAGATGTTTCGTATAACAGTGGTAAGCAGAGCATACTATTTACTAACTGCTATATTTGAGAATGGCAATATCTCCTAAACTAAGAGTTCAGCAGACTTTTTTTATAAATTAGACATACTTTATCTGACGTTGTTTTTACTTTCAAAGTTAAAAACGGTGTAAAAGTCTCCTCTTTCCAGCCGTAGAAATCTCGGAACCCATTAGCTATCAAAATGGTGAAGGAGTGACCCTCCGATGCACAGGTTATCCTTCACATGCTGGTGAACATCTCGAATGGGGCCTTAAAGAATTCCCCACTGATGATACCTACGTATTCAATGGCAATTCTCAGGACTTATTAGTGCTTGCCGATAAAGAGGTACTTAAAATTGACCACTAACTCTAAACTACTGATAAAGCGTTAGTAAAATTATATAAATATTTCCCTCACATTACAGAGAATCTCACATATTATGAGTTGTTTCCGACCAAATCTCACAAAATCAATTGCTAATTGGCCAGGCGCTGAAGTTTATAATCCTCTCTCTGCCAGACATGAGCTCTACTCACCAGATGAAATTGAAATCATTGCTTTATCGACGCTGATAGAAGACCCCATTTGTCAGGCAGCTATTGGGCAACTTGTCTGTTTCTATAGGAGCCATACACCACGTTCAGCGTCAAGTTCTTCACACCCGACCTCATTAGCCATGCTTACGGAAGTCGGACCGAACTCAAGGAAATTGTCAACTACTACTGAAGCTAAAATTTCATTGGATTCGATTAGAAGTGAGCCATTTGCTTATTCGATTGTAGAAAGTAGAGTATTCAAAATTGGTTAAATTTCTTCCCTTCCCAATATTTCCAGAGGCATATAGCAATCAGAATCTACAAGGGAGCGCCTCAATGCAGAAACCTGGACCCAATAAATCAATCTCCATCTACCGACACGAAATATTCACTAGCCTTCTTGTCGCGCTCATAACGGCTATTACAGCTTCCCATGTCGTTTGATTTGGGTCTCATTGAAAATTCAATTCCACTTCCCTCTCAGAGAAAATGTATTTTTTTCTCCCCCTATGTCCTTGTATCTAAGATCTGGGAATGTGGTTAACGCAGGTCTAATCACAAATTGCCTTGAATTTCTTAATGCTTTTTCTCGTCTTGTGCATAGTTTATCTTTACCAGATAATACGCGCCTATTGCGAATATTGCTGCTGCTGTTATTACACACTTCTGTACCTTCTGTACCTCTTAGGACTATGCATTTTGTTGGAAAATGCAATAAAGTTTGAAGATAGCCTGTTGAATTATTTTTTTGTAAACGCTAAATCAAAAATTAGAAGAGGCATAATTTTGGAAATTTATTTGGAGATTTTAAGTAAGTACGTGGGTTATTGGAACTATTAAAATACTTATATCAAGTGGCAGGTTTTATGATAGTTATTATTAGCCCTTTAGTTGACTTCGAGCTTCAAAGAGAGGAGGAGGAACATCAAGGTCATAAAGGCTGAGAGAGAACAGAAGAGTGATTAACAGATGTGAAAGAGATAGACAGACACAAAGGCAGAGAAAAGGTAAGGTGAGTACTCTGGAAGGGGTCGAATATGACGTGCAATCGAGTCATGGTAGATTGAAGTCAAAAGTCAACTTCCTGTTTATAGACTTTGCCGTATGAGAATAAGTTGCCCAGGGTGCCTCACGTGGAGGTAAGTCTATCGCACACCTCACTAGAAAAATTTGTCTACGCGCCAGTGCCTTAGCAGCTCACTCACGTTTCCAAAGATTTCGTGACACCGAGCGTCAAGGCTCTCTATTTCCTCTTAACTCACACATTTCCATTGTGAGTGGTGTTCTAGTAAGCACAGTATAAATCCCTTATTTACTTTCTCCATTCGAACGGTATCTTCTTTCTCACCGAATACTTTCATTACGTCCTCATTATGGATTTAACAAAAGTTTGCAGATTATACAGCCTTTTATATGTAAAGTAACACAGCGGTTAACTCAACACTTCTGAAATTGAGCTTAGAGGTTTCCCCTAGGGGTCATTAATGCCATTTCTACACCAGTCATTTTTCATCCATTGTTCATGCTCAGCGTCATCCGTTTGTGCTTAGGAAAAAGGGATAACTAGTACTTCTCTTCTCATCCTAAAGGAAGAATATGGCCTCTATCCAAACGACTTTTTGAAGGGGCTCAAACTGAATCCCATATCAACACTTAAGTTGACTTATGGCCTGTCTTAGGCCAATCATTCAAAACGTTTATAAGACTTGAAACTATCGTAAATCATTCATTGGAATTGCTTGTTGTCTGTTGCACCTGAGCATGGCTTTCACTTCCACACCCCGTTGGCATCATGGTATTTCACTGACTTTGATCGAATTCTCTCAAGGTATTGAGCTACGCCACTCAAGATCATAACTGAGATTTTCTGTTTTAAGGCTCAATAAGTCTACATAAACTGTCATTAACCAATACCTTTTTTGAGTTTTTTAATTCTCCTTTGTCGTTGAGTCAGCAAATTGGGATGACTTTTCAAAGTAAGCTAAAGGTAAAGTCTTCATCGTTTGATGTTTTTTTCAAAGTCCTAAAATCACTCAACAAAACTTAACTTGTGGGCTTGGCAACAAACACCACTTGATATTCGCCATTACCATTACCATTCAATTTCGTCGCCCCCAATTTGTGGGCAAGTAGTCCTACGACAACGGCAACAATGTCAATTATAATACCTGAATGATTTCTCTCACTTTGCATTACAGAACGTTTACTCACTTTCTGTTGACATTGACTCTTCCGTTATGAATTTATGGTCCTGGTGAAACGGCAGACCCACCAGCGAAATGGCATTACTAGGCTAAGAGAGAGCGAGGGGGGGGGGGTAATGACAAAAGAAAATTGAGCCCTTTAATTTGATCAATCTGATGTGCTCTACAGATATACAAGATATCTTGAGTTGCTGATGTTGGGATGCTTAGACGCCACCAGACTGATAAAGCTTTTTGTCCAACCACGAGAAAACCTGTGGGAATTGGTTATGTCTAAACTAAACAAGCGTAGCAACCGTTCGCATTGAACTAGTCTCTTATCCGTTTTCCATGCCAAAAAAATCAATCACTAGAATACGCATATTTGGGTTTACGCTCTAACTGTGGTATGCCGAACCTTGATGCTTAAAGCGACATTTGTATGAACTTACGAGCACAATTTAGGTGTATAGTAGACCCACACTCCATAAAAGTGCATTCGCTGTGACATGCAAAAACAGGCTAAGCTGTCCTAATTACTAATGCAACTCTGAGTCAAGCACTGATGGGAATGGACGCTTGTGAGGGATCAGGTGATCTCCAGGGCTCAATTTGTGCTTTTTGTAGTTGAAAGTGCAGGCCCCCAGAACGCCGTTTTTCTCATCAAATAAAGAGTGACTTTTGTTGTAACTTATTTGTGGGTGTAAATCGTCTGTAACCTTAAGCGAAAGGTTAACCGCAAAATTTTCACAGACCGTTTCTCCCGCTAATAGTACTGTTCAGAAAATGAATACTCAATTTAGAACTACAGGTTCGGTAATAAACACCAAACGTAGCCATTTATAAATGTTCCTTGAAATATATTCAGCATATTCACGGGACTCTGATAAGAAGTCCACGGAACTCTCTCCTCCCGACTTAAGAATTGGAACCGTTATAATAGCAATCATGGGAAGTGGGGGTGATGCTCTAATCAACAGGAGGAGTGGTGAAATACGCATTTTTCCTTGGAAGGGTCTCCTTCATCCAGGTGGATCGTTGTTAACCCCACCCCACAATGGGATTGTAGTGTTTAATTTCGTTTGAACAAGATAAAAGTATTAAATTTTGAGCAGATTGTGGTATTTTTCGTTATAAATGCATTTCCAACACCTTGTCTACTAATTTCCCCCTTGGTCACTCCTTTGCCTAAAAGAATTTCCATTTTGGGTTGCTGCAAATGGAGGGATAGTGAAGTCAAAGTTAGAATAGACCTCAAAAAACGGAAAAATTCGTCACAATAAATAAAGGACGATTATGCTAAAAAGAAGCCAAGTAACCTAGGCAAGCAAATTAGACTTTGAGTGATCTCTTCAACAGTAGAAGTGTCTGGAAATTACGGTGGTATAGGGGGGGGGGGGGGGGGTTGGGTAATACACCTGGTATTCACTAATCATAAATTGATTATCATTATTTCAAGGCGACAATTTGAACACTACAGACAGACCTCGATAAATTTTCATGTGAGTGGTCCACTGGCTTTTGATCCAGCCGTCTTTACGCAGTATTTATTTATATCAAATGGCAGGCGTCTTGATCGTTATCATTAGCCCTTTAGTTGACTTCGGGCTTTGCAGAGGGGGGAGGAACATCAAATTGAAAAAAGTCGAGAGGGGAGGAGGGAAGAGAAGAGTGTTTCAAAGATGTAGGAGACAAACACGAAGGTAGAAAAAAAGGTGAGGTGAGTACTGTGAAGTGGTGGAATTTGGCATAGAGTGAGGTGATGGCTGTTTGAAGTGAGAAGTAAACTGCCAGTTAATAGAATTTTTTGCCGTATGAATATACGTTGCCCAGGGTGCACCACGTGGAGGTAAGTCTATCGCACACCCCGTCTTTACGCAGTTTAAGTAGGCAAATCACTTGAATCTACGTTATTACGTTGGCTATCTCAACTTCTCCCTCAGCGTAAAACCAGTTTCCTCACTGGCCTAGCTTCCCAAAACCACCAGGAGAAGCATTTACCCTCACTTTACTTGAACATGGAGAAGATAACTAAGACCTGACCATACGGGAAATTCAAATGCCATCATTTTTCCTGATGATCATAATTGACTAGGGGGCAGTTGGTTAATCACACCACTGGATATGAACCGACTAGCCGGAGTATCGATTATTGTTTTACCCTCCTTATCATCCCATTATGACTCACTTCACCTGCGTGCGTTACACAATTCCAACTTTTATAAAACGAGTAGATTCTCATCTTTATTTTCATTTCTCCCTTTTTTCGAATTGTCCTTTAGGAAAGCACCTTGATATCTAGTGGGCTCCCGGGCCTTTATTTCCGAAAATACCGTTAGTTTGGTGTTAAGCTTTACAAAATCTTTAGCCATGCCCACACATTGTTACGTGTGTTGTCAGTAATTTGTGATTTTGCTACAAGTTGATCCCTATCCTACTAGTTTTCTAACAGTGCACCTTGATTTAACTCCCAAATGTAAGCAGCATATACGGCGCTAGTTACAATGAGCCAGAATAGTGAATAACCAGAAGGCCGTAACGAACCAATCAGAGTTGAGGCATTGTTTAGACACTCAATCATGTTCTTACCTGTAAATTGACATTACGTTACATGGGACACCTTGTCTCTATTCGCGTTCTGATTTAGTTGGTATACGAACAATAAGTCTCTCTTTTCGCAAATTTGAATGCGCTCAGACAGGTATCATTGTGGAAGTCATTTAAACAAAGGCCAGCCCTACCACTTGAACGCTTTTAATCTATTTGGAAGCTGGCAGAATATCTTTTTTAAGTGGTTACGTTGTTTTCAAAATGAGCGAAAAAACACGAGCTGGAGACCACTAATGCCACTCGTTTAACACAATTCACTGAATTGAACCCTCAACTATTAATTAAAAGTAATTAACTCCCAAGATCAAGACTTAACCGATGTTACACTACTTGAGATCCACCGGTGGACTTATTTCGGCTTTGTTTGGAGTAAGATGAAGAAAACAGGCACATTTTAAGACTATTTGAAGATCGTCGAAGAGAACAACATCAGAGAAGAGAATTCGCTTGTGAAATGTCACAACCTAGCTTCGATCAACAAGAAATCATATAAGGATTGCTAAGAAGCAT
>UZAE01012335.1:35053-45817 GCA_900617975.1 Rodentolepis nana
CAATACCAGTTGCTATCAAGACACTCAGAGGTAAGTAGATATTACTATGTATCTAGTAGTAGTAGTAGTTGCGTGTGGCAAACATGGACTTGCATATTTTGTGTAGTATTTTTATTCGTTTACTAGTCAGTAGTAGTTCAATTGTAGGAACTTCGTCGGAAGCGGATTTGGTGGCGTTCATACAGGAGATCGAAATGATGAAATTTGTTGGCAAGCACGAGAATGTCATTCAACTTTATGCTACAACCTCAATGAAGGGTTAACTAAGATTTGCTTTATTTCAACTCTATATAATTCTTCTAGGTCATCCAGTTATGGTTATGGAGTATGCAGAGGAGGGTAGTTTAAAAAATTATCTCCAAAAGTATCGTCACCATCTTGCAGATCAATCCAGATTTCCTACTATGCGACAATTGGGAAAATTTGGTCAACAAGTTGCTAAGGGAATGGTGTATCTTGCTTCTAAAGGAGTAAGTTCGCATAATTGATTAATAAAAAATGGTCTACTGATATCGAAAAAGTAACACTTAGTATCATAAATGAATAATTTGCAAGAATTAGATGTTGTAAAGAGCTAAGATCAACACCAATTAGGACTTGGTGCTGCGTTTAACAAATAAATTTTCCTTGGTGTGTGTGTGTGTGTGTGTGTATGAATGTTTATAGTTTCCTTCCATCTATCTTCCAGCTTGTTCACCGTGATTTGGCCGCTAGAAATGTCGTCATCACTGATGATTTGATCGCTAAAGTTGCTGATTTCGGACTAACGCGTAAGGCAGAGTTCTACTATCGCATGCATAGAAACGTAAGTTTATCGGTCTACGAGAACTTAATTTAATGGGCAAGGAGAATTTAGTCTTGAAAGTTTGTAGTTTGCAATTAAAAAAAAGTTTCATCTCATTTACACGAAATAAACTGACCGAGGCCTATTTGGCGATTTGGAACAACTTATCAGTGATTTAGTGTGCGCTTCTAGTAGTTGTTATCTAAATGATCCTTCTATATGACGTAGAATAGGGTCGATGATAATTAATTATGGTAGAATAAAGAATAGATTCGCCAGGTGTTGAGGCATCTAGTACGTTAATATCACAGGAATATTCATTGGAACTAAGATGGTTGGTTGTGGTAGGGGGTGTGTCTGTTTCAGAAGACGGAAATTGTCTGTGGGAATTCGATAATAGGAAATGGGGTTCAGAATACATTTCTAAAAATTCGATGAAGGTGGTTGGAATGGTTTATAGGCTAAGTGAAAATTATGATGTGTAAAGTGTTTTGGAAAATAATTTTGGCCCTGCAGTGGTTATCAAACTTTAGAATTTATCCGTTTTCATAAATTGAGTGTCAGTGCTAAACGTATTTGGAAACACCTGGGGTTAACTTATTGAAATTGTAATAGATGGATAAGAAGTGTTTTAGAAACGGGGTGTTGGAGTTATTTGGATCTTTGACGAAGAATAGTCTGCTTGGCGAGAATATTGATGATATTGGACAGGTTGGGATACTGGAATTTCAGTAATCAGTTCGGAGTAGAGATATCATCCTTAAATGCCGACATTTTGAGTATCTATGGGCCGCGTATGAGAAGGACAATAATGTGTTTGAACAAGCTCGAACCACTTTACATCCTATTGATATTTATCACTAGGTCTTTAGTTGACTTCGGGCTTCGCAGAGGGGAAGGAACATCAAGGTCATAAAAGTCGGAAGAGCGTTCAGAAGAGCGAATCAAAGATGTAAATAGACAGACACAAAGGTAGGGATAAAAGGTAGGAAGAGATGAGTACTATGGAAGTGGTCGTATATGCATACAGTCGGGTCATGATAGTTTGAAGTCAGAAGTTAACTGCCGGTTAATAGACTTATTTGCCGTATGAGAATACGTTGCCAAAGATGTCCCACGTGAAGGTAAGTCTATCACGCACTTAAATAGTACAAAATTTAATTTAATTTTCAATCTCATAGAGTAAATGAAATCATTCAATATACAAGTTCAGTGATTGGTAAATGCCTCCATTTTGAGAATCTATAGATCGTGTACGAGTAGGGAGTTAAAGAGTAGAGCAATAATTTTTTCAGACTTGAACAATTTCGCGTCCTTTTGACATTGAGATCGTAAATTCAATATATCAGACTTTTAAACGAAAGGCATTGGTGCCATTCGTGTTCTGGGATTCCCAAAAGCTACTAGTCTTTTGAAAGTAGAGCTCAACAAAACTCACCAACGAATACGTAAAAAACAAAAACTTATCGGCTAATGTTTTATTCAAAATTTTTGTCTTTTTAATTGGCAGGGTCGCGTTCCTTTGAAGTGGATGGCTCCGGAATCTGTGTGTCAGAAACTCTTCACCACTAAATCAGATGTGTAAGCGAATCGAATTAATTCTGTACACTTTCGTCCTCAGGGATATCAGCACTTTGCGCTTTATTCCTATTTTAACTAGGTGGTCTTTTGGTGTACTCCTGTGGGAATTATTTAGTCTTGGAGAAACGCCAGCAGCCAATATGTCAACTGGGGAATTTCTGAAGGCTCTGAGTAGTGGCGTCTCGGTGTACACTAAGCCCAAGCTTGCCGATGATAAGTTGTACCAAGATCTTATGCAACTTTGTTGGAGACGAAATCCGAATGACCGGCCTAGTTTTGAGGAGATTGTAGACATTCTCTCAATTCTCTTTCCCAGTCTCTAAACGCTTTAAGCACGCCCATGAAGAGGGCTTGCCTATCCCTATCATTTTAAGAAATTTTGACTTTAATTCTTTTATCTCCTGGCATATACTGCTGGCTGGTGTATTGTAATACACTCTTTCCTCTCAATTTTAATCAATATATGTATGTATGTATCCAGCGAATTCGTACTATCAACTTCTTGTTTTTCTCCTATCTTCGTTTTAGTCTTTTAAAGTGTGGACACTGCTCAAGTTTATCTTCCAGACCAAGCTAAATTCTTTCTGCTGCAGTTAATATTGCATCTGTGAATTGCGATATTGTTGTCGAAAAGTAGTTGTTTTAGTGAAGTGTGCACAAAGAGGGAATCCGTTGAGTTTGGATGAGCCGCTGGCTTTAATTTTAGCCTTTGTCGCTGATCTATTCGGATCGTTTTGGTAGTCACTGCCCTGGCCTTTGCTCTTATAACGCTGTCATGCTTTTACAGATTTCAATGCCTTTCAGCTATTTGCAATATCTTCTTCCATTGGTTGTCATTTGCCAAGTCCCCGTCACGCAGAGTCCCAACTAACCACGGTGTAGTCGACCGTTTGCGTGATTTATTAGTATACGTAATGAATGGTAATGACTGACAACAGATTGATTCAACCAACTCTATTCTCCAATACTCTGTCATTCGAATGTCCGCCAGTTGTTTTTAACTTGTCAAAGTTCAGAGCGCTACATTCAGTATTTTGGTTAAGAGTTAAAAAAGTACTAAGTACCCACCTGGTCAGGGATGTAATAACAATAAACCTCTGTGAATTAATTTTGGATTTTCGAATAAATACTGTTTAGTGAGAATCACCAAGCCCATTGTTGCCGAGTAATTGGAACCAAAATGAGCCCAGTGGTCATGTCAGTGAGGTAGGCTTGAGCGCAGTTCCATGCTGCGAGGGTCTGTGGCCAGTGTGGTGATATTATCTGATTAAACATAATGTGTATTAATTGATCGTGTCCACTCGTCCTCTGAGTTAATATTTCTTTGTCAGACCAATCAGCATGATCTTATTGGTCGACTATCAGAAATCCTGTGACTCATAATCAGCCCTCTCAACCCCTTAATGTTATTCGTGTGCTCTTACATTATCATTCGATTTTACAGGTTGTCTTTTTATTAGTCTACCGACTCGATCGATGAGTGTCCTATCTACCGTACGGCCCTCTCTCTAACTAGCTCGTCTTCAAAAAGTACCATTAAGGCACTTTTTTATTGCTTTTTTGCAATTTATATCCGGTGCTCACGGCGTTAGAACCCTACAGTCACTACCTCTCACCGTTGTTACCCTTAATGTTGGCCCATTTTTTAGTAGGTCTTGCCTTATCACTACAGTAATGCAAATTTCGTATCTTGAACTCATATTTAAAATCAATACAAAGATCAGGATTCAAATCTACCAATTATACGCGATCATGTGTTTTTGAAAAAAAGGCGACCATGGAGAGATAGCATAATGCAAGACTCAAACCAAGACGATGGTTGAAATGCAAATTTTCTTTCCACGGGGTCTAGATTTACGTCCAACATTCAAAATGATAAAAAAAATGAGTAGAAATTTAAAAAAAAAACAATTTTGTTTATACTTGATCGACTTATCCGTAAATAAGCATGACAATTAGCCCAATAATATCCCGAAAGGAGTCAAAGAGATTGAAAAGGAGGAGGAGGGGGGGGGGGGAAGGTGGAGAGAATACAATTCACAAATGTCCACTTAAATACGACTCAGGAGCAGTTTTAAGTACAAGGTTTCAACGTCGATTGTAGTAATTATTCGTTCTTCCACCATAAGCCGGAGCATTGCCACGTCCACGTGTTCTGGGGATCCGCATTCGCCGATCATTAGGCCGGCCATTCCCTCCACTTCCACCGCCCTGTCTATATGCAACAGCATTTGTTTCATTTGCTTGCTTGATCCAGTCTGTATCAATCTTCAAGGGATCTATGATATGCAGCCGGGGAAACACGAATTGAGCAGGTTTAATTGACTCAAGACTACTGTTAATTAGTTCAAAGACTGATGGATTAATGCGCGTAATGAGATGGGAAAAGGCTTCCCAGGAAATTAGCAAATTTTTAAACTGCGGTGCAGTCTGTTGATAGAAGAGATGAACACTCAGAGACATGTCGATAACCTCTCGCCAATTATTCGACCGACGCTCCAGTTGATTGTAGAACCTGTTTATAAAAAGATGATATCGTAATAAAATAAAAAATGGCATAGTCTATTTCGATATCTATCAGCTCAGCCCAAAGAACTCTTCCCCTAAAAAATCAATAAATTCACACGGACTTACAACTGACACGTCCAGTTGAACAAGCACTCTAGAAATGAAATGCTTAGACGGTTAGCCGGAATTCTTCCATTTCCATGCATATCTTCCGCAGGCATTTGTGGATACCGCCTCTGGAACGCCAGTATTGCTTCAGAAGTGATGATTGCAAGAAGAACTGGGCAATGCACTCGATGAAGTAGAAACCGTAGGACAAAAACCATTGCCTCCTCATCCTTTAGTTCTACAGTCAGACTGAAAACTCGCAAAATGGCCTGATCCAAAGGGTTCTGGAAGTCAACGCCCTTATTAACATCTGCAGCAACCCTAGAGCTTTGTCTTCCCCCTCCGTTCTCTTCTATAATCTGAGAGACATTCTTTTCCAGATAATGCTCATAACAGTGTCTAGGATGACAGAGAGATTGATGAAAACGAAGCCTTTTGGATTGAGTCTAAAACGAGTCAGCAAGTAACGGAAAGTGGTTATATTAGACATTTGTCAGATGGAATACACATGCACTCCCCCCCCCCACCTTACTTACCGGTTCACGATCATGAGTAGCTTACTTCGGACCACCATGTATTGCCCCGTATCTCCTAATTTTTTCAAGGCACACCTAGGTTACCTTGTTCCATTTCCCTTCCTTAATCTCGGTGAGTTTTGAGAGTCCCTAAAGTGGGAGCCAAGCTTTCTCAGTCCAATAAGAAAAGCGTTAACAGTATATAGGCTCAATGAAGGAAAGTTATTCTGAATTTTCTCTGAAGAGAAATCCGCATCCCACCCCTCCCAAGTTGGCCCAAATTAACAATCAAGTCGGGTGAATGTACATCGATAGGCATTAATCTCGCAAACTCTGACCTAGCAGATTCGGGCCCTTATCACCGATACTTAAGCAACTCAACAGATGAACTTTTTAGAAGTGGGTGTTGCTACAGCCTGAACGTCACCATATGCACCGCTACTAAGAGGTTTGAGGTGGGCTAGGTCTGCTGCCTCGCCAGGCAATGCTGAAGCACGTGGACCAATGAGGGACTAGCATGCACAAACTCAACTTTAATTCCCCTGTCAAATGAAAGGTTCGTGGTAATTCAGCGTTGCAGGCTCCACATCTGCATCTTCTGAACACCTTGTGAATCGTTGTGGATTTCCAATTAAACTAACGATAAGACTTTGCCTAATAAAGACGCATTTAGATCACACTCCTGTAAAATAGGTTTAAAAAAAATACAAAATACGCAGTCTTACTTGTAAAGGTAATTTCTCATCAATTGCGAGTAGAAACAAACGAAGAGCCCGATAAAGATAGGGTTGACGCGCCAATCCAGTCTCCTCATCCCAGTCCCGAATGCCACGAGCCATATATTCGCAAAGATCTTCTGTCATTTTGCATGGAGATAAAAAAACGAGGATAAAAAAATGTTGGATATTACTATGAAACAATTAATCAGACGGACCAGTAGTAATTGGAGGTAAATCTTGCGAGGATATAGGTGTTTCTACCATTTGTGGAAGGATATCGACGAAGGGGTGGGTAATCCAGTTTTCCTAAAGAAGTGGAAAAGAAGCTTCTAATAATAAGCAAATTCCACTCAAAATACAGAAACAAGGTTCTTAATTATGAAATATCTGACGATATTCCATAAAAAAACAAGTTCGATATATGAAAACATTAAATTATTTTCCATATACCTTAAGTACCGCTGAGAATGGGTAATCTGGAGATAAGGTATAGTGATTATGCCCAAGGAAATCAGGATTCTTTCCTCACAAGTCAAGAGACTGTACGGTGGATGTACCTCAACAAGAATTTCGATATGATTTTCATTGAATTTAATGCCAGCGTGACCGTGGTATGACATCCGCCTATGTTGTTTACAAGACATGAAAGCAAACGAAAATTGGGCACTGGAAATCATCATTTATCGTTGCGACCGAGGATTGGTTGCATCGTAGTTGGTAAATGAGCATTATTTTCTATCCAATCAACATTTAACTACAGTTGGAAGTTAAGCACTTCACTGAATTTCGATTAAACTCCCTGGAGTTGGGAATTCGTTCAGAGAGTAACGAAAATAGCTCAAAGACCAGCATGTACTTCAAACTCTTCATATCAGATTGTTTTCTTCAATACTGACAGTAGAAACAATGAGAGAAGCATTCATCAAGAGAATTTCCTAAAAAAGTACTAGACATATTTTTTGAATTGAATAGTAAAGAGGTAAATATCACGATTGCCTTGAAGCCAATCATCTCGCACTTTCCTTGAATTATTATTATTATTATTGAATGGTACATAAATAGTAAGAGAGGCCAACAGTCGATAGGCTCGTTCTCAAGGGGGATCAAACCTCATATCATAAGCTTGGCAATGTTTAATCAAATCAATGTAAGGGTGGAAGAAATGCAAAAGAAAATTCAATATTACCTGACATTCAAATTCACGGAGAGAAAGATGGTAAACCCACATGGTGGCGAGGCTATAAAAATACTCCGGTCGATAGACTGCGAACCCAGGTGAGTCCATTATAAGGGACTCATTCACATCCAAATATCTAAGTAAGTACTCCCGAATGTCCTCATTCGAGCCGAATTGAGATATGAAGCTTAGTAGAAATTTTGGTCCTTCAGCGATACATTCAGGCATAATGGAGCGACATAGGAGTATAATAGCTCGAGTTGACTAAAAACATGAACTCATCATTAACTAAAGTCTGCATCATTAATAAAAAGACCTTCTAAGAACGCTAGCGTAACCTACTCTTACATCCTCCTCCTCACCAGGTCGTAAGACAAGCTGTACAATAAGATCCGTTATTTCCTGGATGGAAAAAGCTCCCTTCCATGAATAAATTAGAGAAATTACAGCTGACCATTTCATTTCCAGAGCCTCCCGACTCAGCAAGGACGTAATCTTACAACTGAGACGAGATTTTCGAACAGTTGAGCCGAGTTGATTGCACAATCCCAGCGCATAAAGGCTAATCTAAAGAAGCGTTACTTATATTTTGTTAGTAGGAACTTACATGGAATGCAGCCTTTTGTAGTGAGAGATCAGCAGTACTATGTGTGAACTGAAAAGTAGAACTAGCATTCGGGCCACCAGCTATTTCTCGAATCTTTTCGGAAAGATCCATCAAGTGCTCCACATAATCTTGGCCTAAATATATCCGAGGAAGTGTAGCATCGTTTTTCTAAAATATAAAAGACCAACCCACAGTCAATGAACTCTGATACGTTTTAATATCATATTTTAGACTTACCTCCACGTGGTGCACCCTGGGAAAAGTATACTCATACGGGAAAAATTGTCCATTAACCGGCAGTTGACTTCTGACTTCAAACTACAAAGACCCGACTGTATGCCACATTCGAGCACTTCCCCAGTACTCACCTTAACTTACCTTTTCTCCCTACCTTTGGGTCAGTTATTTTTACACCTGTAAATCACACTTCTTCCCCCCCCCCTCCCCTCCCGTCTTATTGTGATCTTAATGCTCCTCCCCTCTCACTAATGTGCTAATGATGACCATCATATAGCCTGTCATTTGACATAAATTTTAACTAATAGAATATGCAATTCATGAAGGAAACGCATACTTAATCCTTTTTAGTTAGGACGAAAATTTTACAGACAAGTTAGATTTCTATTTAAAAACTTTGAAACTTCCCATTCAACAAAGTTTAAACTAAACGTTTAAGCTCATTCAGGAAGAAATTATGCAATGATTATTTCATAAAGACTCCATGGCAAAAGTCGAGTTGTCCAAGTTCCTTTATTAGTCAAATCTAATCAGTGTGGTTGTCTACTCCGTTTATTGGAAGTATACCGGTACACATGGAAACCATAACTCTTGATTTCACATACGAGCACACAAACCACTACATCTTATAATTCAAAGGAAGAAGATTGACAGAGATTTGAGATCTCTTGAAGTTGACAACTTTATCTATAATGCGACAGGGCCAATTGGAAGGCCACCAAATGGAAACGTGTATATATGCGAAAGTAGAGCACCGACCTGTTGCGACTAACTGCCAAATTTCCACCCATGTGTGACCTTAAGCTTCGTGTTAGAAACACGACGCGTCCTCAAGCGTTTTATCCTTAATTTGGTTGATTAAGCTACTTAAATGGCTTTTAAGTGAGCATTGCGGCCTCAGTTTCCCCGAAGCCAAAATCCATCCATCTCCTCGTGTCACCTCTCTCTCTCTCTCTCAGTTTCTGTTTCTATTCAAATAAAACCGCTAGTATTTTCTAAATTTTGGCATGGAATGAAGAATAAAATAAGAGTTGGAAGGGAGGTAACTGATCTGCACAGACTTACCTCATCAGAGCCATCGGGAATTGTGAATTGGCAATCGTCTTCAGAGGTAGAATAGCCAGGAGGAGGAGGATGGTGACAACTTGAATTCAATGCTTCTTCAGGAACCCTAATTGTGCGCCTACTTGTTGTCGGAGAGTTGTCAGAACTTGTCGTTTCAGGAGCACTACTGTCAATTGCTGCCATGCCAACTGAGTGCCGAGTAAGCCGACGTAGATTAGCGCAACGGATACGTGAATCGGAAACAGTGTCTGTATCTTCACTTGTTGAGCCTGTTGCATTAATAGTACCCTGTGTTCTTGGCGTATGAACACGTCTAGATTGCATGCTAGATCCTTCAAGACTTTCTTTCAGTAAAGATGACGAAGGGGACTTCCGAGATCCTTGGCCCGATAATGACTGTGGTTGTTGACAATTTGCTGGTTGACTTTCCTCCATACTCAACACCTCATCAAACCAGTTTTCGTGAAAGACTTTCAAGGGTGGACACTTAAAGTTTGGATTGAGAGTACGATCAAGTAGACTCTCTACCAGGTCGCACATAGGACCTGGCTTGTTCTTATAGTAGTCGAGCATTTTGAGGAAGAAAGACCGACGTTGGTAGCGTTGACAACGAGTGAAATTAACATCAGGAATGTAGGGATTTCGACTTAGAGTGCGTTTAGCAAGAGCAAAGGCTAGTTCATAGTCAGCTCTGTTAACAAATAAAACGTCGTTTTAAAATGACGAAAGGAAGTGAATATTGCTGCATAATAAATTAGTGACACCTTCCCAAGTGCGGCATCAAGTTTACTGAAAAATACGACAGTAATGCATTACTCGTACATGTAGTTACAAATAGTCGATGTATAACCCATCGTTAGCGCAAACCACCAAGCATATCGAGGCTGGAGGGCTGGAAGTAGGTTAAGAAGGTAGTCTACCCTGTGGGAAATTAACGGAGAAACGAGCAAGCTGGAATATATTCATCTTCAGGCAACTATGGACATTGTGTCATGATGATAGACTATGCGTACTTTGTGCCTTCTTTTGATTTTTGGTAAGCCTTATCAACTTCAACACACCCTCTCATAAACACCTGTCATATACATGAGATATTTATTTATTCATAGCATGTTTACTAAAGTAAAACACTATGAATCACTGAATAGTAAAGAACTCAAAACAAGTCAAAGTCTTTCAGCCTATTTAAATTTGTCCGAGTTTCACTCTCTCCCTTCTAATTCAAATAGTCCATTTCATCAAATTTCCCTTATTCCACACAACGCAACTCTGAGTAACCACTGTATCGGCAACCATCTACCCTGTTTTAGGTGATAATTTAGACATGACTAACTAATCAGGCCTTAAAGTGACCAAAAATTACCCTCACCCGTTCGCTTAAGGCCACATTATTGAACTTCCTACTACTGTTCTTTCAAGCAACAATTGACAAAATAAATTAGCAAGATACAAGAGAGGGGGGG
>UZAE01012336.1:0-13583 GCA_900617975.1 Rodentolepis nana
GTTACTGCATGTGCATTAACCAGATTGTCGACTTCCTTAATTAATGCGGTCAATTTAATGTGCCACAAGTCATGGCTTTCAGACAGGCAGCCTTCTTGACTAGAAGATTGGGTAGGTTTTTTTGTTGCCTGATGACTCATGTGCCTAGTAGATTGAATCAAGAGGACATTTATGTCCATCCTAGGGCATCGATCTCTCTCTCTCATAGGTTTGTTGTCACGGTTCTAGATATTATTACTCAGAATAAATCAAATCCACTTCAACTTAAAACTCGCCCCCCCCCCTCCCACCTCCCTGATGTATGGCCCTCTTCATGGAAAGTGTTTCAAAGTACTATCAAGCAATTTGATTTCTCAATTTCCTGCATTCCACCATCACGTCATGCCTAATTTTCCACTACTGCAGCACAATTTATTTTAAAAATTTGTTTCCTTATAAATTATTTGCCTCAGTAGAAAAAAGCTATTTTCCCGTTCAGTAGTGAAATTCCAATGTCCCCACAATGCCCACATTTTTAAATCGCCTTTCTACGTGCAACAATTAAGCCATTTTTAACTAACCCATCACTTTAGCCCCTAAAATCCTTAACAAAAACAAACTAATTTTTTTTCAATAACTCGCATTCTTTTACTAAGAGCAAACATGAGAATTCCCTATTCGTTAATTATTTAACTATCAGCATTATCGCCCTATTTGCGTCATAAAATTTGAGCAGAGAATTTCGCAAATAAATATATCGGTGGAGAAATAGCATTATTACAACAATTAAACATTAATTAAATTTAAATATTTTAAAGAGAAGCTTCTTTATCCTAACTGAGTCATGGTGTTTTTTTTTTCCTCAAATCTTACAAATTTGTCACCCATTGTTTGTTATCTAAAGAGGGGGGGGGGAGGGACGGGAATTCGACAAAGTGCCGAAAAGTTCGCTGTAGAGGTTAATGACTTTGAAGAAGAAGAAGAAGAATACAACTGTTGTTGTATACGAGAAGATAGCTCCAAGTTACCACTGCCGATATTCGCCACAGAGCAGGATGGGGAGAAGACAAGGCAGTAGTGAGTGCAGTTTGTTGAGAGAGAAGCTGATCCAAAAGCGGAAGTGGGGACGATTTGCGAACAAATCAAGTGAAACGTAGCTATGCCATATGTCTTTACATGGGGGGGGGGGTATTTATAAATCCATGGTTCATTTAAGCAGCTATTAGCAAAGTCATTTGTGGATATTGGACAGGTGAGCATAGTGGGGGAATACGTTAGTAGGAGGTACGAGACCACTTGGGTTCTCGATAGGTGATCGCTGTGAGTATGGTAGCTTGTGTACTTAGGCCTGTATTCCGTGTTCGACGGATGTTCACAGCAATAGTGTGGTAGCTCCTTTCTAACTACGATTATTTGCTGAATGTATTCATAATGAATTTATTCTTTCAGCGATTTTAGCTCTTTGTGAACAAACTCAACTTTTTTATTTTGATTAGCTACAAAGCACTATTGAGGGTGATTTTGATGCATTAAAGGAATTAGGATAAGTCGTTGAATTTATAAGGCTGTCTACTTTTTTAATAAAGTTAATTTCATTGAATTAATTCCTGTCCTTTTTTCAATTCAAAGTCTCTGGGAATTTGCGCTCAACATTTAGTCGAGTGCCAGTGTCAATTTAACACTGGAACATTCTAATTTGCAACTATTGCCAAAAAACCTGCAATGATGGCATTGCATGATCATCAACGAAGTCAGTTCTATGAATTATCCGCAATTTCTATGCATTCCATAAAAAAAATGCATTGAATTTCCGGTTTATGATCCTATGACTCAAGCCCGGGGTATGGGAGACTTACCTCCACTTGGTGCACCCTGGGCAACGTATAATCATTAACCGGCAGTTGACTTCTCACTTCAAACTACCATGGCCCGACTGCTTGACATATTCGGTCCCTTCCACAGTACTCATCTTACCTTTTTCTCTACCTTTGTGTCTGTCTGCCTCTTTTACATCTGTGAATCGATCTTCTGTTCCCCACTCCTCGACTTTCTGCTAATTTGATGAACCTTCCCTCTGTGAAGCCCGAAGTCAGCTAAAATGGTTAATGATAGCTATCAAAACGCCTGCCATTTGAAATAAATAAATGACTCAAGCCCTCATCTGTTATGTCTGTACGAATATTTCGATTCTCGTTCTTTAACTGATCCGTTTCATTTAACAGTACAATAGACTCATTTCTTAACGGGCATCTTTGTCCAAATGACTTCAGTTGTCTTTGAGTACATTTTTTCTGCTCATTCGCTTCTCTCTCTCATCTCCTCTTTGTTACCTTCTCGAGTAGAGTGCAGCTACTTTGTCTAGGGTCTTTGTTTTCCTCTTCAGCTCTTGTTTGTTTACTCTAACAGGAGATAAGTTTTACCGTTCGGATCAAAAGTGTTACTTACTTCAAAGGGAGGAATCTATTTTCCCACGCCCTTAATATATTTGATCCTTGTGAATATTGCCAGTGTGGTCTGTTGTCACAATCGTTCTTTTATTAACACTGTGTATGATAAATCAAGATATTGTCATTTTCCTCAAAAGTATTAACTGCTTATTTGCTTCAATTATGCCAACAATCTGGACTTATTAATACGATTAAAGAGTTAGGAGATTAATAGTACAATTGCGTTTTTTTATAATTGTAGGTTCTCGGCTCCCTCAAAATGAAGCGTACGTTTTTTTTATTGGTGACTTTAATATCACTAATTTTTTTTATCGGAGTTGTAACTTGTTTGAGAAATATATATGCATGTTAATTAATTGCAGTACTTTTGCTCTCGAAATGTGTTCTCTAAAATTTTGTTACAAGAGTGGACTTTTGTACGCACTGCCTTGTCAAAAGTATCGTTACTATAGTTTCCGCACTTAACTCTGCAAGTCTTCTTTACCTGCGGTTCCGATGTCGTGAATGTGCTTGTTTAGTTCATAATAACCCGCAAGCCCCATTAACTAGTTGTATTTTTTCTTTATTTAGAGATTCTAATGCGAACGGAAGCATATCCAAACGAGTTAGTTTCCATTATTAAATATATTTCATGTTATATGCTATTGGCCGTTTCTAACAACAACTTTGTATTTCAGCCAATCCTGTCTCCCAAAGAGGAAGAACGTCCAAAAGGTAATTTAATTCCTTTTGAAATCTATTCCTATATTCGGTATTGAGTCCAGCGTTTAATCGTAAGACTCCCTCCAATCAGCTTAATCAGAGGTGAAGGCGGAAAATTATTAAGTTATATCAAATGGCAGGCGTTTAGATAGTCATCAATAGCCCTTTAGCTGACTTCGGGCTTAACAGAGGGGACGAACATCAAAGTGAAAAAAATTCGAGAGTGGGAACGGATAAGTGATTCAGGGATGCAAAAGATATAGACCGACACAAAAGAAGATTAAAAGGTAAGGTGAGTACTGTGGAAGTGGTGGAATAGGACATACAGTGTGGAGATGGTATTTTGAAGTGGGAAGTCAACTGCCGGTTAATAGACCTTTTTGCCGTATGAGTATACGTTGCCCCGGGTGCACCACGTGGGGGTAAGTCTATCTCACACTTCAGGCGGCAAATTATTGGAAAATGTCATGTTTTCTTCTCAGGTAAAGTTAGCAATCGTGAGATCAAGGGATCCCGCCGTTATTTCAACTCTGAGAAAATCTATTAGCTTTTCTCTTCTGACCATTAGAATCAGCATTCAGTGGTAAGAGAGTAGCCGGTTTCGTCGGATTTTCAACATTTCATTTTACTACGATGCTACTTTCCATCTGTCCATCTTACTGGACAGGACTCGAATCCGCCCACATGCCACACATCTCCTTTTGACTGCGTGAATCTCTTTTTTGCTCTGTGTCAAACCAACGCACGGTAAAATCTAATTGGGGTTTGTCCTTAATCGACCTTGACCAATTTGCTCTTAAACGCCTCCTCTATCCTGCTTGGTTGGGAAGCTTCTACCCTCAGGGAAGTGGCCTTAAATTATATGCATACAATTAATTTTTAATATGCCGCGTTTTCCTGTAAGCATCAGTAGAGCTTCTCTGCTAAGTCAGTCCTATTGTTCTCATTGTCCATGTCATAGGACTAATCTTCGCATGCTTTACTAACGAGGAGGAACCAGTCCTTCATTTGAATTCCAGAGGCATTAGTGATTGCCATTATTGTCTTTTTGTGTTAATCATCCCGTGCAAATTTGAACTCTCCTGTTCCTGATACGTGACTCCTTAAAGCAAAGGCTAGGCTATCTTCCTCTTGTTCTTTGGAGAATGAGACCGCAAAGGTGGATGACCCACTCTACACTTTTCAAAATTAATCTTGGTCACATTTTTTTTCTATTTCGGAAAAGGACATGGGTCTTGGGTGTATATTTTTTTTTTTTGGTCTCCATGACTCACACCTCGAACATATCTAAACGAGCTTATCGATTCTCCAGTGTTCCCATCACCCCCTCCCCTCCCCTCCCCTCGTCCCTGTCGTCCTAGTGACTCATATATAAACTGACCTCCCCCCACACGCACTCGCCGTTATCTGCTAGTGCGCTTCCCTCTCAACTTCTCTCTGCCACTTTCTCGAGTCCTTGTTTTCTTTTATTGTTCACTGCACTTCGACCTGCGCAACTCTTAGCTTCCACGACCTAGTGACCCTGGGGACAACTGATTTTTTTTTGTTCCTTTTGAATGTTTTTTGTCAAGCGTAATTATCGTACTACTTGTTCATTTCTAGTCAATTTTCCTCAAAGCTGGTCAAATTTTCCAATAGTTGGTCTGACTTTTGTTCTTATTTTGCTCCTACATCACCAATAGTCACTTTGTCCCCTTGCAATCCCTTCAAATTTTATAACCCTTCGGGGTATTGGTCCTTTCCACTATTAGTGCTATGAGCGAGTTTGATCTGGATCGCGTCACATGACCACTGCGTCAGGAAATGAGTTTGCAGTAACAAGTCGACGGAAACCTCGGCTGCCTTAGAGGCATAACCAGTGGGGCCACTTGATGCAATATTTATTTATTTATCAAATGGCAGGCGTTTTGATGGATATCATTAGCCCTTTAGTTGACTTCGGGCTTCACAGAGGGGAGGAGGAACATCAAAGAGGAAGAAAGTCAAGAGGGGGGGGAGACAAAAGAGTGTTTCAAAGTTATAAAAGAGACAGACACAAAGGTCGAGAGTAGGATAAGGTGAGTACTGTAGAAGTGGCGTCATGGGGTAGTTTGTAGTGAGGAGTCAACTGACGATTAATAGACTTTTTTGCCGTATGAGTATGCGTTGTCCAGGGTGCGCCACGTGGAGGCAAGTCTACCACATACCCTCGATGCAATATTAACATTCAGAAAACACAATAGTTGGACAAGTCGAACGCCAAATTCACATAATATGTCCTCTAGCAGCGGCAATGTTCTTAAAGTGTTTCAACTAATCCAGTAAAGCCTAGGGGTATTGAGTTGTGCAGTAGATATGACATGATTGCTTTCAGCTTCCATGTGTCTTCTTTATTTTCACATTCAACTATCATATAGGTATAAGTGGAGAACACGACTCAATTGAACCTCTAGACTTGGATGAAATAAAGGAAGAAAGTGAAAGCAAGGACCAACAGGACGAGGATGAAGAGGACGGCAACGACGAGCCGACTGAAGGCGAAGCATTGGAAGGAGGTCCAGAGGAAGCTGACGTTGACGATAACGACTTTGATGAAGATGATGTGGAGGTGAATGAAACTTTTATGGCAAACCGACGCCAACGGGCTAACTTCTATAAGATCTTCGTTCAACGCGCCACCTACCATCGTTATCATAATCAAAGGTCTAAAGGTGGGGAGGATGCTCAAGCCCTTATAAAGTCCAATCTCACTCCTCCTGAGTCCCTATCCGTACTTCAAAATTCGAAAAATACATCGAATTCCAACCTTACGATAGTGATTCCTGGCCGCAGGTATGTCTCATTTCCACTGTAGGCTCTTTTGGTTACTGACGCGAACTTGTTTTTTTTTGCAGGGGGTCGAATGTGGCTCAAAAGCGTACTTCAGTGCCCTCTGGTAGGACAAAAAACGTGAATTTTATGAAGAAAAATTCCCCTGTGGAATCATCCGTAAGTAACAAACACCTTATGATTCTGGGTCGATGAATTTCATTAACACTTCTGCGCATAAAATTTGCTCTTAATTTTTTTTTTGCTTTTCAATTTCGGTTATCTTGGGAACGTTTTTTTTTGGTGATCATCTTAAGGGATGTTTTGAACTAGTTTTGCGAGGAACTTAATGTGGCCTTAGATGCTCCCCAACTGACATCACCTGATTGGGGGTCAGTGCTGTTGGTGACCTTAGCTCGACGACGAAAAAATTTTGCCCACTTTTAATTGCCCTAGTTAAAATTAGTTCCTGTGTCTCCACTACTACACCATTCCACTGTCCAATTCCACTTTTAATTAGTACCGTTCATTTTTTTTACACCAGAGTGGGGTGTTTTTTGGTTGCATGAGTTTTGTGGCCCCGTTTTTTTATCATCCCAATATTTCAGGGATCTCACGCCTGAATAAGAGGAACAGAAAGGTGGTATTAGAGGATACGAAAGGCGAGCAATTGATTGATTCATACTATGATTAAATTCGGAAGCATCGCGTGACTTTCATATTCTCATAAGGAGAAGAGTTTAAATTGTACCATATAAATGCGTATATCGCCTTTCACCATTTGACCTTGAGGCTCATGGAGGAGGTTGTGTCAAGGACATTCAGGCTATTGGTCGGTTTATTTGATTCCTTTACTTATATACCTTTTACCACTTAGGGTGGGAGTAAATAAATAAATGTAACAAATTTTGCTACACTCCAGTAGCAGTTTCATTCAGCACTCAGCGGCACTTTTAGATGTCTTTTTTTGTTCTTTTTCATGATTTAGGTGAAGATGAAAAGAAGATCGATGGTGCTAGAAATCCATAAAATATCTAAATAAGCGGTTTAGAATGTGCATAGGGGCTAGTTACCACTTAAAATCTACTTGCCTAGGAGATTATATTTTCTACTTGTGCACTCATTTTTGGTAATAATACTCTCCTTTTTCAATGTGTTTTGTTAGAGAAGTGGCAGATTGCCAAGACTCAAGGTAAAGTTTGCACAGCTCTCCCCAATCCCCATTTTGCCTTTCCCTCGTGTCCCCCTCCCCCCCCGCCGCCCGCCCGCCCGCCCCCTCGCAACCTGCTTGGCATTGGCATGGCTACTGCATCAGCTGTGGCCGAGTTGGTTATCATTACTAAATACTTACTAACCCTCCTCCCCCCCCACCCCCTTCCTCCCTCTGGTTTGAATGGCCTGTTTCTACTTTCTGCCTACTCATCCTCCTCATCCTCCTCCCTTCCGTATCCCACTCTTCGCTCTCTATTCACGTGTTTTGTGTGCCTGTTTTTGTTTGTTCTCTAATTTAATAGAATGAAATGCATTCTCATTGTCCCTTTTACAATGTGCTGCTTTAGTTGGATAGGTGTATGGCTCTCAGTGGCGTTAAGCTAACAGTTGTCGTTGGTTGACCTTTAAGACCTTATCATGCGTGTTGTCCAAGCTTCGCGCGCGCGCATCGGTGTTCTTTTGTATTCCACCGCAGAGTTGAGGACTATCGTTTTGGCGACTCAATTAATCGTGATCTTGGAGCTGATTATGAGTTAGCCTGTGGGATCCATTTTTTTTCATTCATTTTGTAGGCTAGCCATATTTCGACTTCGCCTAGTCACGTCGTGTCTTTCCAAGGTGAAAGTCGTATCTGTTTTTCCCCTAATATTTACACTCGAGGTTAAAAAGTATCACGTCAGCCTGACTTGTTATTTCCACTTTGACTTCTGCTGTGTGTGCTATGACGCCGTACAATCGGACCTTTTTTATTTCACTGTTGAATAACTCTTTTTTCAAAGGCGTAAAGAATTGCAGAAATCTATAAATCAGATCAAGTCAAGTTGAAATTCGACGCAATCTACTTGGCAGGCCTTTTCTTGAAACCCCCTCGCCCCCTCTGCGTCATTTTTTTGCGACTTGATTGCTTCAAGGTATCAAGGAGTCTCACTTCGGTTTATTCTTTAATTTGAGCTGTTGAATAGGTACTAAATTTGGTCCTCGGTTCTAAAATTAAATATTTTTTGATTTATCTTCCGGATTGCAACGTTGTTTTTTTGTCTTCGATGTCGTCGAGGGGCTTGTGATCATGGTGGTCAATCTTGTCGCGGCAATTCATCATGTTCTTTCCCACCAAAATGGTTGGAGGAAGACAAATATTCTCCTTCCTTTATTAACTGGGGAAATCTATTCTTTCATCCTGTTAATGCGGTGCAAATTATTGTCAAAAAGTGGGATCTCTTCCTATTCTCAACTCCTTTTTTTGTTGTTGCATTTCTGTAAACTCTTCGGGTTGGCTCTAAATTCGATTGGTAGGTTTAGTGGCACTTTTAAACTCCATAAGAAGAGGTCCTCATATCATTTCACATGGGTAGAAGGAGGGTAGAATAGAGTCGCAATTAATCAAGATGTTTGGTCGTCCACAGTACTAGATATGATTACCATCTTGTGAAAGATTAAGAAACAGAGTCCTTTAGATAAAATTATTGCCTCCGTCTGTTCAAAATCGAAATCCATTGACTTTCCTTGTGAAGCACAACTTGTGCATTCGATTCCCCAAGTATAGCGGCCAAGTTGAGCACTTCATAAATCTCGCCCTCCTATATCATAGTCCCACCCATGTCCTTATGAAATAAAAAAACCCTAAACTTTTTTCAATTTCTACTCCAGCCTGAAGATGTCAACCACTGTCATCTTGTCTTAATTGGTGCTCTTCTTCCTCCTGATCTCTGGACTCTATTAATTCTCTGTGGAAATTAAAAATAAATTTTCGAAAGTTCCACCAAAACAAGCTTCTGTTTGAAACAAAAAGAACTAACTTCTATACAGTAACTACTTTGGGTCAAGTGGAATGCGTTAGTGTATGGGACTCGAAGAAGGTTTCGACACGAGATCGCTGAACAAATTTATTTATCTTCTCCTAATACGACTTTTGAAAACCGCCTGGCATGTTTTCTCCTTGTATGCAATTTGTTTTTTTATTGTTACATGAGGAAGTCTGGTGTACAAATTGGCTAAGGTGCCATTAACGCCATTAAGGGGGGGTTCGAACTTTATTAAATCAATTAGCTGCATCCTTATAATGTAACTATTTAGCAGTAGTCTCTTTTTATACAAGGTTAGGAATTCATAAGTGGCATTAAAATTTCCGACTGAATGCACGTTTTACACCTATTCAGACATATCTGTCTAATTATCTGATTAATACTAGTGTCACAATTTCGTGGCATATTCGTGAGGTTGACTTGAGTTCTTTGTCGACAGATTGGGGGTGGAGGGGGGAGTTGCCTCTTGCTGTTCGTCTCTTTCCTATCTTAGAATTGGGATATAGGCTTGTATCATACCTGAAATTGCTTGCCATATGGTCTATTGCTGTAATTAATAACGTCATATAGCTAAAATATTTGTCATACGTAGTTTCCTCGAGGTAACTAGGCTGAAAGGCAATTTTCTAAACTCCATTCAATTGGGAGTAAAGAAATTAAAATTAGCTCATTTTTGGATTTTTGGGACGAAGTTCCTCTTCGATTGATCTTCTTTCTGGTCTGCGGTATTTGCCACTCTTGGAGCTGTGGGTGCTTACTTTTGATGTCTGTTGTGTCAAAAATGTTCAGAGTGTCGGTTTTTTTTAGCAACTTTAAACATGCACTCATGTGCACTTTTTGTTCTCGAACTTATTATAAATGGTCCTCACTATACTAAAAAAACAATAAAATCTACAGATGGAAATAAACTAATTTAATGTATTGGGTAGTAGTGTTTAGCGCTTCTTCATGTCGTAAATTTGTATATTGCGATTAAGAAACGAAACGATCATGAGAAGAGTATCTTTAAAATTGGAAGTATCATTTTGGTTAATTGATTGCATATATTCTTGTACGTTAGTGGCTATTTCTACCTATTACATTAGCTGTAAGTGCACTGCACTACCTATGCTAAAATGTGGACCTATTCTTTCCGGTTACGAAATTCCATTACACTTGTCCACTCGAGAGATCTATTATCTACCTGCTAATTGCACACTGAGAGGGAGTTTGAGTTTGTATAATGGAAGTAACAATATCCGTAAGGTGGAAATGCTTTGTGAGTTGGAAGTCAGTTGATAATTTGTGCATGCCAATTAAAGGTACCAGCTTCTCGAATTTTGCTCGAGGAAGGTGGTCTGACTGATACAAATGGTCGTGAATTTTTTTTGGCGCAGACAGAGTAAATGCTTTTATCCATCCTTTCAGAAGGCCTAATCGTTTATACGGATTAGTCGCGTTTCTACGCTTGGAAGTGAAAAATGTACTTGAGTTTTCACTTGAAATGGGCTGAAGCTTGCATGAAATGTCTTCTCCACTTGCTAATCATTTTAACTGGAGGTGGTCTCTAACATTCATTCTAGGTGCTTATTCAACGCCTTCGATTCTAGCATTGGGGTATTCAGCTGATAAGTATGCTTAACATCTCATTCAGATAACGCTCGATAGTGGCCTGGATCCTTCCTTATGCGTAATCGACATTCCAATTCCCTTTTATAGTCTTCAAGAAGTTATTATCATTTCAAATGGCAGGCTTTCATGATATTTGTCATTAGCCCCCCGAGTCTTCAAGAAGCAATCAGGGCAGTTGTGCTGATCACTATCGATTTCATTGCTCCTGGCCATCGCTTCATCATACTGATTCAAACATGGTGAATGTCGAACTCGGGATCTACAAAATTTGAATTCCAATAAGAAGGTGACTTTCAAGAGAATGAAAGTTCCTTCGAAATTTCTCGTCAGCCATTTTGTTTCTTTTCCCTAAGCTTCTATCACAAATGGAATTATTGTCTTTGATCATTCAATCTTCATTATTTTGAATGTTTTTTTTAAATCTTCCGTTTTTGGATTATGTAATTTTCATTTAGCCTACATAATTCGTCAAGAACTTCAGATTAGGCACTGAAAATAGTGATGTCTATTAAAAATTCCCACAGGGTCACCCTGCGTCCGAGACGGAATACGAGCGTATGAACAGCGACGTTCGAAGTGACGAGACTACTTCCGGTTCTGATGATGAACAGTCTGTTCTTCGAGAGCACGCTTCACGCAGTCATCGAACCAATACATCCACCACTGGATCACCCACACTTGCAGCTGGAAAAACAGGCTCCAAACGCTTGAAAAAACTCTCTGTGCGCACCGTTGGTCTGACAGAGGATGGTTCACCAAGTTCGACTCCAAGTTCAGTTCTGGGTATTCACTCGACGGCGAGTCCAAGTGAAGAAAAGGCTGGTTGGACTGGAAGCACAGAAGTCAACGGATTGGATGCGCCATTTGCACTATGGTACTTCCATACAATCCAGGTGGGGGGTATTTTTACGATTTCAAGTACTTCTTTGAATAATTAATGTTTTTTGGTCATTTTCTGTGTGCAGGGCATGTCGGATCCTTCGTATTCGCAATCGGAGAGCGGTAAGTGCATTTAGCTTCGGTTCTTTTTCACCAAACAGTTCAGTGGTGTTTTAAACAGAATTCAACTGAAATTGTGTATGCATTGCTTAATTACTAATGGCTCGGCCATTTCTCTACAATGTCCATTTATGGCGTCGTTGTCATCCTAATATTTTGTGCAACCTTCTTGAGATGGTTTTACCACCGTGTCATTCAAAATGGCCTGGGGTGACAATTATCCGCCTTAAGGATATTGATCGAGTCAACCATAAATCGATGTCTCCTTTATGTAAATTTATATCAAATGGCAGGTTTTATGACAGTTATCATTGGCCCTTAGTTTAATTCGGGTTTCACAGAGGGGAGGTACAGAAATATGCATCACAGATGTAAAGGAGACAGACAGACACAAAGGTAGAAAAAATGTGTGGTGAGTACTGTGGAAGTGGTCGAATGTGACATACAGTGAGGTTATGGTAGTTTAAAGTCAGAAGTCAATTGGCGGTTTGTAGACTATTTGCCGTATGAATATACGTTTGCCCACGGTGCACCACGTGGAGGTGAGTTTACCACGCATCCATTTAATGTAAAGTTCCTGGTTTATTTGTCGCAAATCCTAAAACTATTCCTCATGTTGTAATATTTATGCAATAAATCGTTTATTTATCATAGTTATTTTTTTTAGTTTCTTGTTACGTGTGGGAGGGCAAGCATATGCGAAAGATCAGTTTCACGCTTCTCGACATTGGCTGGAGAATTATTCAAGTAGGCATTTATATATATATATATATATATATTTATTTATTTATTTATTTATTTACTTTTTATTAAATGATATACCATAATGTTTGCATTCACTCGGGTGTCTGCGGTAATTTGTTTTTTTCGTAATGGAACTTCAAAAATTTGAAATAGCTAACGTTCGAAATGTGTCTCCTTGAAATTAACCCTTATGAGGTCACCTTTGCGAAAGTCGTGATCACTATGGTCATCTTGGCAATTTAAATTCCATAAAAACTTCCTAACTCTTTGAGATTAAATATGGTATTGGTCAATGCTAGGGAATGCGTGCTTTCTATCACAATCAGACCAATTCGGAAATGAAATTGACCGAATATTCACGTCGACAGACAAAGTTCCACAACCAATTTTGCTCATCGGCCTTATTAGCTGTGCTCAAATCGAACGTAGGGAGAAACACTCCCCAAAGTCACAAATTTGCCCTAATTTTATCTTTCCCATTTCTTCAGTAAATGTGCTACAAGAACTGTATGGATTGCAAATATGAATGAAGTAGGCTATTTCTCGCCTACGTGTCCCCTTATTTTACCTTCTAGTAATTGAACTATTCCGTTAATTAAATGCAGGAATTTGATTACTTATACCGAGATTGATTTCTTAGCCAATTCATTTGTTCGATTGTTTTCACAAATTTTTAAATGTGCTGCTTTGGCTAATGTAACTGATATGCGCAATTTAGGAAAAAAATGTCCACTACACAGCCTCTGTCTGTTTGTTCGCATGCCCACTCACAAGAAGGAAATAGCTGTTTGTATCTACAGGTCAAAGGTCATGAGGTCTACTCCAAATTGGGCACATCTAGTGGGATAGAACACTCGATCGCACTGGTTAAGTCTACGAATTTCTCTTGGAAGGCTCAATGGTACTACCTCAGCCAAGATGAGCTTTCCAACATAATGTTCCAAGCAGACTCTGAATTCTTGTATTTTCTATTTAGGCGGTCGAGAGGCAGAAAGTGTCCAATATCTATCCCAAGGTCGCGGTTGTGATTGTTCTTTTCCTCACTATACTGCCTCTCTTCTTTCACACCTTAAATCAATCAACACCAAATCGTCCATATAATGCTTCCGTTCAAATTGGACCCCTTCCAGAATTTGAGATAGTGGCTAATATCACAAATCCCTTTAAAACTCCGGGCACTCTAGTGCTCTACCTGTATCACAAAATCGCCGATTTCGTGACGCATCTTTGGTTCCAGACTCGTCAGGGTGTTTGGGATGATGTCTTGCGGGTTGCGACTCTGTAAGTTCTTTGGACACTC
>UZAE01012336.1:21095-45743 GCA_900617975.1 Rodentolepis nana
ATGCCTCCGTTTGCCAATCAACCACCAGGCATGCCTGTTTTTTGAATTTTTATCTGTTTCTTACTAGGGTACGCTCCACAAACTGGTTATCCAGGCGGTTTTCAACAAGCTGGTACATAATTTTATTTACTTATTTCATTTCATTCATACTCTTATTTGTACTTCAATTTTACTATTTATTGTTAAGGTTATCCGGGTCAACCAGGATTTGGAGGTAATGATCTTTTGCCTTTTCTTTCTTTTGGCCAATGTTAACAGACAACTATTTTTTAATAGTATATAATTTTTATTATTATGAGTGATAGAAACTTTCCAGTTATCCACAAACTGTCATGTCTGTTGTCTTGAGTTTCTATCTGTCTCCTTCTAGGGTACCCTCCACAAGCTGGTTATCCAGGCGGTTTTCAACAACCTGGTACATAATTTTGTTTACTTAAATCATTCGAATTATACTCATATTTGCATTACACATTTACTATTTACGATTTAGGCTATCCATCACAACAACCGTATGGAGGTAATGCTCTTTTGCCTCTTGTTATTTTATAATAGTTCTGTCTATAAATGATATAATTTTCAGGTTTCCCACAACCTGGCTTTCCAATGCCACCCCCGAGACCTCCGGGTTAGTAACTGTTATTGCATTTGGTTTAATCAATATTCCATTCATATTTTTTTCGATTTTATCTTGCTATCATCTAGTGTTACTTTTTTTCATTCGGGTTGGTAGCGAGGGCTTAATTTTGATTCTATGTATTTAATTTGAGAGTTATCTTGTAAAACACGTTGATTTTCTTTTCTGGTTTCCTAATTTTAATTTCTTATTAGGTAATGGGTACAGTTCTCTGGAGTCCAGGGAAGGTATAATGTACTTTTTTGAAGACAGACGCCATTTCTAGAATATTTACATTTTTAATAATCAGCTTGTCGCTGTCTTATTAACTAACCCTGTGTGCTTCTTGTTGGATTAAGTGCTCTTGAAATTTCGCTTTCAAATGGTGCTCATTTCGTTTTTTTAAGGCAATGGAGGTTAGCTGATTTGACTGTAACGGATTAATTTTGTCTAAATTACTATTGTTGGAACACTTAATTAGTGAGTTTGAATAACGCTAATTGCCCTGGATACAACATTAAGCATACGTATCATCTAATTGAATCTTAAACATGGTTCCATATCTATTAATTAGCAACTAATAACACTTCTCCCACACGATTTTACCGAACTTCCCACGTTATTAAACCCATTAACTAATTTCATTCGTCAGTTTCCTCATTGGTAATTCGTTGTGATTTTTGGCGATCCCAGCATTTCCTTGATTTTCTTGTTAGTGCTTCTCGTGTACCCTAACGCTACTACTTTCATTACGTGATACATTTTGCTCTGACTAGGTGGTTGTATCTTGGTTTTGCTTTTATAGTTTATACACCAACTTCCGAAGATCAAAACATGTCGGATGATGGATTCGCTGCATCGCCATTCAGTGATAAGCAGATCAGGCGTCGATTTATATCCAAGGTAGGCTTTCTTCGGAGGTCTAGCTACCCAATTTCCAGTCAGATACTGGGTTCATTTTCTCCTTTCTCTCTTCCCTAGGTCTATTCAATTCTGTCTCTTCAATTAGCGGTGACCTCTGCTATTGTTTGTTTGTTTATTTTTATGTACGTTTACGTAGAAAGCAATGCCGCTGAATCTTGGTCAGCTGGCTTTTTAATATGAAATTTTTTAACCGGATTTCCTCTCTTTATTTCTCCTCTAGACCAAGTGTTCGTGCTTGGGTGAGGCGCAATATTTGGTTCTACTATCTGGCTTAGTGAGTGTGATTTCTTTTTAACTAATGTTTGAATTATACCAATTTTATCGTATTTCTATATTTCGTGTTGCTTTAAATTAATTTGCCCATTCCTCGTCATTTTATTATGGGGAACCATCCTTAATGTTAATCTCTTGATAACACCATTGTTATTAATAAATTCATTTATTGTAAAATGGCCGAATAAAGATTTTAGGATAAAACATTTCTTCAGAGTTGCTGTATCGTTTTTTTTTCTGTCACATAGTCCTTCTATTTTGTTTGAAGACTATCTCCTTGTTTCTTTTGCAATTACACATTTCACGAACCTGTTTTGCAAAATATAATGGCGCCTATGTCATTTTCGTTTAATCTTAGTGTTAGTATAAGATTAATCCTACATGGGCATTCATTCCATCAGTGTTTGTTTCAGATTAACATTGGTAAGTGGACTGCTTTTTACACCTTAGTCTTTCCCTACGTAATTCGGTTTTCTAATATGCATAAAAAGAGGGGGGGGGGGGGGGATTTAAGAGGGGCAAGAATATGTTGACAGGTACTTCTCAGTGTTCAAACTTAGCGTTGTTAAATGCTCAGTTTTAATGATCTTCGGGATCATTAATTAAAAATTATTCGAACAAAGTTGATGCGACTTTTCCTTTTATGAGGCGAAGTTAGGTTATCAAGAGTCGAGCTTCCATCGTTGATAATATCACTTCAGTAAATACGTACTGAAATTTTTTCCCAAGCCACTGTTTAGCCTTGATGCTTAATTTTAAACCTTTACGAGTGAAATCTAATTTAATTTGTACCTAACTCTCCCCTGCCTTTGTCTGTACATATATTAGCATATTTGGCCAACTTAATCGTGTCAAAATGTGCATTCCTCTTTTTCTTCGTTTTATGCGACTGTGACAGTCCTATTTGGGTCATATGTGTCATATGATTTGATACAATTTATTGTTTGTAAAGTGTAAGCTGGGCGAGTTTATATTAGCTTTCGCTCGTTCAATTTGGGCCTCTGTTTGTATGCAAAATTCAAATTTTACTTCACTTTTTATTGTAGTGGTTTGTGGGTCTCCATTTTCAATTTTTTTGGAACCTTTTTAAAATCACATAATGTTTGAGCACATTTTTGGCTTAAAATGCCTTTAACTAATTGATTCCGAAAACGAAAGGCATGTGATGTCACTGGCTCTCTATCAAAGGTGGTGGGGGGGGGGGGGGGGTTTTACATTCGCGTGAGAAACTCATCCTTTTTTATTACTCCTTTTTACAGCTGTGTGCGTTCTTTTTATCATCTCGATTAGCTATTCTAAATCGAGTTCTACCCTATTTTAAACACAACCAGGGAAAGTTTCCAGCACCAATTTAGGGTAGCGCGGGGAATCGGTAGAGAAGAAGAAGAAGAAGAGCGTTGTTAATGACCTCTATGGCAAGCTGTGCTAATACACAGTGGAGTTGTGATCCTATATATTTGATTTATTAATCAGTGTCCTGGTTAGGCATTGGGTGCATATTTGCAGATAACATTAATTTTTCGGTTGTTCATTTCTTCTAGTGCTACCTTCTTCGTCACTTACATTGTTCTAGCATGTTGTGACCGTGTTCGTCGCAGGTTCCCTGGTAATTTCATCGCTCTTTCCGTTTTTGTAAGTACATTCCGTTTGGTGTCTCTTTTTATGTCGTTTTATGTCTTTTGATGCGTGACTTTGCCTACTTTCCCTACTTCTAGACTCTGGCTTTATCCTATATGGCTGGTACTTTGTCCGCCATGTACACGGTGAACTCTGTCCTTGTTTGTCTCCTCATCACACTTGCTGTCTGCGTATCGGTCTCTCTGGCGGCAATCTGTTGTCCCTGCGATATCACTAAGTGTCAAGCTGCCATTGCTTTTCTCTCCATCGTATTCCTCCTTTTTGGTCTAGCTGTAACCATTACATTCCTTGTTGCTGGTTACAATCAGGTTAGTATTTTACTGATTTTTGTTTTTGCAAGCACCTCGTTTTCTTCACTCGTCTACATGACCTCATTCTCTCCTTTTAGACACTTTACACAGTGTATGGTGGAATCGCTGCCGTTGTCTTCTCCATCGTAAGTTTGTCATTTTCGTCTTATAGTCATTTCTTGCCTGTCCTTTGCATACCATTTGCTACACTTGACGATTTTTTTCGTGGGATCATTGGTCCTTATTGAATAGTAATTCGCACAAAAGTTACTGTCGATTCCTGTAGTGATACTGATTCTTAGTGGTCTTCAATCTGATCGAATAACATAGTACTATTTCTATATATAGAAATATAATTGTATGTTGAGGTGTGCCATTGGGGGATGACGTTGTGCTCAGTGTGCATGATCTTCCTATTATTACCTTAAGTCTCACGTTGTAATCTCACAAGTGGTTAGATGAGAAGAGCCGTATCATGAGTGGATTTCAAAACTTTTTTCGCACAGAGTTGTTTAAGCAGGGAAGTAGTTCTAATTCCTTGGAAATTCGAGGCTTTGTTTTTTAGATGCCATTGGGTACTGTATTTTCGTTGATGATGTATGAACCTTAAGGTGTACTCTTTGCTATATGATATGTTTCAACTCTTTTCATGATGTGCCTTCATATTTCTGGGGAAAATTCACATCTAATTGGTCATGTCATTGTCCATTGCTTGAGTGCCACCTCTCCTTTGAGTTGTTGCCGCATTTGTCATTGTGCTTGCCACGGGTTCGATCTGAATTGTCAACCGCTTTGGTTAATTCTGGCTACTAAAAGTCGAAAGCTGGAACCTGTCTATTGTGTTATTTAATACCGATCGTGTCAGTCTTTGATGCCAAAGGACGATTTTCAATTTTACCGTAGCCGTGTGTTCTTGTCAATTTAGTGGTCATAACCGGTTAATAATATTGTCAAACTTACTATTTAAAAAGTGTCCAATAAATGTATGGTTGATTGTGAATTCCCCTTCCTAATAGAAGTTGTAAGATGCGGGGGTGGAAGGTGCTAGGGCTTTGGTGTTTCCTTATTGAATAACAAATCTACTTGTACGCTTAATAACCCTGAATCTTGATATTTCCAGTACTTAGCCTACGATACGCAACTAATTATTGGGGAGGGAAGACACGAGTTGGATGAAGAGGAGTACTTGCTTGGAGCTCTTCAATTGTATCTGGATATCCTCTTCCTATTCATGATTTTCCTTGGTCTTTTCGGTGACCAAGAGTAATGCAATAAATGCGAAATAAAGCTTCCATTTTTAGTTCCAATAGAATTTTTGCTTTAAATGTTCTGCGAGTTCTTTTTTTGTTGTTTCCTTCCCATCTCTAGTAGCCTAGATATCTTTTTGGTTTGGTTTTGGTTTAGAACGTGGTTTCTTTCTGAAATCACCTTTCACCTTATTGTCATCAAAGTCACCACTACCGGTAAAAAAGGTGATTTGTTGTTACGCATAGATTTCCCGTTAGCTTTTGTTTTAGTCCGCTTTTCTATTCACTTTCTAACTGCTTTGTGTTTCACACCCCCCACCCCTCCCCCTCCTCCCTTTTTTTAGTATTTGGCATTCGATACGCAAATGATAATCGGTGGTGGGAAATATGAGCTCTCGCCTGAAGATTACATCTATGGAGCGATGCAACTGTACGTCGACATTGTCAATCTCTTCCTGATCTTCTTGTCGCTTTTCGGCTCCAGTAGCAGTGATTGATCGGCATATACCATTTTGGCTTCTTCTTCTTCTTCTCTGGTCAAGATTAAACTATCTATCTCTTAGTCTTTGCTTATTATTACTATTGTCATTATTTTCTATTCCCACATATAAACCATCTCGTACTGATACCACATTCACGCTTATATGGGTGTGTGTGTGTGTTTCAATCTCTGTTGATTATATTACTCATGCGCGATTTCCCAATGAACCACACCTTGTGCTTATCTTGTTAACTCTCTCTATTTTGTTGAATGTTGACTTCTCTGTAACCCGAATTTGCATACTATGGTTTTTTTTTGTCTTGAGTAAAGTAAATTTTATTGTGTAGAATTGGATGCGTGTCTTGAATGATTGGCTCTCTTTGTTAGCCAATAAATGCAACGATAGTTGTCACAGTGACGTCATCACACATACCTGGTTGTGATAATCTAATGTGTGTGTGTGTGTGTGAATGGGGCTTCTTTTTTGTTCGAATGAGTTGGAAATTTTCATTCACCATAATGAAAGCATTTAGTTTGATGGGATTGGTATTAAGAAATTTTTGAAATGTCTGAGATGTGCTGTATTTGCTCTCATGTTTCCGGATATGACAGAAGGCTGCAAATGAACGAATAAGGATGCGTTTATCACCATTCCACTAGCTAGTAGCATCAAGAAATTTATCACCAATGCATGAGGCCAATATTACATAAAGGAAGTTAGTTTATCGGCATGGCTATTTTCACTTTGTCTTTTTTTTAAACCAAAGTCAAAATTTGGTTCATAGAATAGTTGCTGATGCGGGGCGAAAGGTAAAGTGGGGACTTCATTCGCGGTATCAAAATTCCCGTCTATCTCCGGTTCCAATCTTTATCAAGTGCACAGTGCACTTGCTTCCATGGCAAGCGATTAAAAATTGTGTTTGATGGTAAGTGGAAATGGGCATGTGACCAGTTAAAAGAGGGAATGTCGAAATGAGCCAATGGGAACGCCGGAACAGCTATTACAAACATATTGGGCGTATAATGGGCAGGACCTACTACCCCTCGTGGTGCATCACGCGAAATCCTGAGCAATTCAACCGCCATGGTTAAACTACCCTAAAACCATTTAGATTGCATTGAGATTGATCCGGAATTTTAACGGAACATCGGAACTAATTAAATGTAATGGCGATTAAACCTTCGTCTATCAATTTTTTTGCGCATGAAGACGCGAAATTCACGCTAGATCGATCTTTCAGTCAATCAATTCTGAATTAAATAAATAAATACACCCGAAATGATAAATGTATGACAGCACATATTAATCAATCTTAGCTGAGTTTTAGAAATTTCAGCTGCCGGAACGGTTCGTAAAACTATGGTATCTGTTCGTGGGTTTTCCCCAAATCACAGGCGATGAGGGTGACAACATGTGACATGGTTGAATTGTATTTGTGCTACTTCAATGGTGCCACACTGAATTAAGCGAAATAGATATCACTCAATTGGTAATTGACATGTTTGTTAAAGCATGAAGAGCGTCAAAAAATCAATAAATAATCTTCCAATATAATTTTTGCTCTCCAAGGCACGTTAGACAATCAATTAAAGAACACCGTATTGTGAAATGCACTTAATCAATCGATTAGTTGAAGCTGAACTCGACCAATGATACGATTTATAAAAGGAAAATCAAGTTTTTAGGTTGTCATTAGATTTGTTTAGGAATTCTAAGTTCTAAGTGTTGTGTTGTTTAGTGTCTATTCTCATTTATCTTCCCCTACCTTCTAATTGTAGAAATTGAAGCATAATTATTTCAGCAATGCAGAAGAAAAGTGTTTATTTTCATTAAGGGAAAGCAACTGGAATGAAGGCTTTAGAGGAGACACTTCCTTTAATTAGCAAAGTCGGATTGAAGAATAATGGGGTATAGTAGGCAGTTCACTTTCTGAAATTACAGAATGGTGATTAGACGCATGAATTGCAGATTAAATCCATATCCACAACCTTTAACGCGTATTAACAGGTTATTTAGCGGTGTTGGTATTGACACTTTCATGCACTTCCTTTAAAAGGCGATAAAACTGTATGATCTTGCATTGTCTTAATATTGATTAGAAAAGTAGCAGAGTTCACTCGAGTTGAAGTTAGGTAATAACTCGTTCAACGAAAGTGCTTAATTGATTTGTTGTCAATTGATAAGTTATGTCTCCTGTTTTACTAGGTTTAATAGGATACTCACCAAACAAACTTTCAGTCAAATAGCTTAAGTTCGATAATCACTTAACACGTAAGAAAATGAAGAACAAAAGGTTTTTGTTGAGGGGCTCGCATTCAGCCAGCCCTCATTTGGATCGGAATTGATCTTGTGACCACTGAATTGGAAGACCTAATTGTCTTTTTAACAAGTATTATTATTATTACTGTGGGGTGTGGGAAAGACTTACCTTCTCGTGGTGCACCCTGGACAACGTATAATCATACGGCAAAAAAGTCTATTAACCGGCAATTGACTTCTCACTTCAAACAACCATTACCCCACTATATATCATATACGACTACTTTCACAGTACTCATCTTACCCTTTCTGAGGCTTAGCGTCTGTCTGTTTCGTTTGCATCTGTGAATCACTCTTCTATTCCCCCTCGCGAATTCTTCTCACTTTGATGTTCCTCCTCCCCTCTGTGAGTTCCCCCTCGCGAATTCTTCTCACTTTGATGTTCCTCCTCCCCTCTGTGAAGTCAACTAAAGGGTTATTGATAACTATCAAAACGCCTGTCATTTGTTGTAAACAAACAAATAATTCTTAATGTCATATATTTACTTAATCTATTTAACAATTTATTACAGCTTACCACCTCACAATTATTACTTATTTTACCATTAATAGTGACTCACGCCATCTTTCTGCTTTTGATTGGCTTTTATAAGCACAATCTCACATTTTCCCTTGTTTTACAGGCTGGTAGTGATGAGATAGACGTCCTAATATAACTACCCAGGGGCTTTAATTTCCTTCGTGATTGGTAAAAATTCCGTATCACTTGTCACCCATTAACGAAATCTAACTGCATCATCATATGTTTACTTAATCATTGGACTTTCTACATTGATGTGGGCGGCTCAGTACATTTGAATCACGTTTGGCTCATTCCGTAGTATTGGTGTTTACTAGTTTGGTTCTTATTCACCACTCTACCTACTGATTTGCAATTAATAGAAGTCGTGAGGTAAATTCAAAAGCTACATCTGTGTTGTCCATTAAGTAGTTCACCTGAACAAGAACTTGTTGTCATCTAGACTTCGTGATATCTATTTACAGTCTACGCAAAAATTTATTTATATCATATGGCAGACTTTGCGATAGTTATCATTAGCCCTTTAGCTGACTTCGGGCTTCACAGAGGGGAGGAGGAACATCAAATTGAGAAGAATTCAGGAGGGGGAATAGAAGGGTGTTTCAAAGACGTAAAAGAGGGGGAGGGGTAGAAGATTGATTCACTGATGCAAAAGAGATAGACATACAGGTAGAGAGAAGGTGGGGCGAGTACTGTGGAAGTGATGAAATATGACATACAGTGTGGGTCATGGTAGTTTGAAGTCAGAATTCAACTGTCGGCTTATTGACTTTTTGCCGAATGAGTATACATTGCTCAGGGTACACCACATGGAGGTTAGTCTATTGCACAACCCTCTCTACGCAAATATAGTCTGATAAATATCTCAAACAACCTTCTATTATGTTAATCAATACGAATCATCAAACCTATTTGTTAGTGCTATAGGGAGTAGACAAAACAAAGATCTTAATCACCGTGCACATACTTTATCATGGGGCTAATAATCTCCCACAGGTTGCTCAAGGTCGACAAATAGCCATCGCATGTGGCAGATTAATGATCATTGACCTGGCGATGATTCGATATCTTATCCTCAAGAGCACAGCAATCAATTGGTATTCCTCTATGAGGCCTTGTTCATTTTATAAAATGCACTATGCCTTTTTTCTCTACTAGAGTACCAAAACATAGAAAAATACCATCTTACAAAGGACGGTCTGGTGAATATTAGTAATCCAAATTTTTATTTATACTTATATGGATTACTTTAGCTTATGTGTATGAAACATGCTATCACACCGCCTGAGCCCGTCCGTAGAAAGATGGGTGATCAAATTTACGTTTCTCATTCGAGGCCTTCAAGAAGGGCGATAAAAGCACTTTCCAATGAGAGTCTAGGAGGCTTTATTTTTTGCCACTTAGGTGAAAAACAATGGCGTAGAGACTGTGAAAGATTGCTTTAAATAGGTCTGACGAGGGGGCGGATAAACTGCAGTTTAAATGTGTGACAAATTATTATTCAAGTTATGTGTGAATCAATCAAACTACATGGTGTGAATTTTGTGAACCGGAATTCACCCTAAAAGGCAAACCGAGTTCCGAATGTTAAAGAATTGAACGATAGTCCTCAATTTTTTTAAATTGAACAAAATTCTTGCCAACTTGATCTTATGGAGTGCTCGCCTTCTCCCCAAACCCCTCTTTGGCCATTCCTTATTGGACTTAATCGCAATTTTGTGTGTTTAAATGCCATCCAATAACTAAAGCATTAAATCAGCTCAAAGTTTCAAATTTTCATATTGTGGGGGTGGGGTGTGTGATAGACTTGCCTCCACGTTGAGCACCCTGGGCAACGTATACTCATACGTCAAAAAAGTCTATTAACCGGCAGTTGGCTTCTGACTTCAAACTACCATCACCCCACTGTATGTCATATTCGACATCTTTCACAGTACTCACCTAACCTTTTTCCTACCTTTTCTAACTTCGTCTTTGAAACTCTTCTGTTCCTCCCCCCCCCCCTCTCGACTTTTTTCCACTTTGATATTCCTTTCCCTTTGTGAAGCCTGAAGTCAACTAAAGGGCTAATGGTAGCCATCAAAACGCCTGCCATTTGATATAAATAAATACATTGTGGGGGTAAACGCCATTAACATGGTCGAGCCGATAAATCACAATCCCGCTACACCATGCAGTGAGAATGCATTGTTTGTATTTGATATACGCAGTGCATTTGAGAATGTAATCATTCCCAAATGTATTGTATTAATAAGGTGATTTTTTGGTTTCGCATCTTAACAGACTAGACAACCTAAAAAAATATATACATATATGGGTTCAAAATGAACAACAAATATCGTATTCCACGGCTTTTTCACATATGATAAAAATTCTCACGTCTCTCTTAATTCACATTATTTTAGCGCCACCTGGACTTTTTACCTAGTTGGTGGACTGTGGGTTACTATTGCCACGTCGTAGAAAGTAACATAATTTTTATGAATTAAATTATTACCTTTTGTGAAAAATGAGTATCTTAAAACATTTATTTGTTTTTTTTTATTTCAAATTGCGGACTTTATGGTACTTATCATTAGCCCTTTAGCTGACTTCAAGCTTCACAGAGGAGAAGTACATCAACGTGAGAAAAAGTGGAGAGGGGGGAACAGAAGAGTGATTCAAAGATATAAAAGAGGCAGACACACACAAAGGCAGAGAAGAGGTAAGATGAGTACTACGGAAGGGGTCGAATATGACATACAGTCGGGTCATGATAGTTTGAAGCCAGAAGTCAACTGCCAGTTAATAGACTTTTTGCCGTATGAGTATACGTTGCCCAGGGTGCACCACGTGGAGGTAAGTCTATCTCACACCCCGTAACTTAAAATATAATAGCACAGGGGGGGGGAGGTAGAGAACTGGTCTTTATCTAATCCCAATTTTTCTGTGTGTGTGCATATGATAATATCGACTGCCACAGTAAGATTGACTTCAGTATAAAGTGGTGTGATTCTTAAAACAATGCTTTGTTTACACTTAACTCAGACACAGACTGCATGAGTATTGAGTATGTCTCTAAGCTGTGTAATGTAGTAGGCGATGTTTACTGAACCTTGTAAGATCAGATAGAGAGTATATCTGGTCCAGTTGGGCACTAAGTTGCCAGCAAATTTGAGAGACAAACTTGATACACTTAAGGAAATAGGTAGGTCAATCCTGCTCAAGTCGATTTGCATCAAATGGAGTCCGTCATGTGGCACTACACTAATAGTGAATACTCAGGAATTCGACAAATTGGATAAATCAGCATGATAGTGAATTAACAGCAGTGTACTTTTCATTGAACATCGACAATCCAATGCGGAGTAAGTGAAGAATGGTCGATGTCATATGAATTGTTCAACTAAACCACTTTCATAATTACACCAAATTATCCCATCAGGTGATTTAACAATGATTCATGGGGTAAAAGCGTTAAGGAAGCGATGATAAAAGTTTATTTATTTATAACAAATGGCAGGCGTTTTGATAGTTATCATTAGCCCTTTCGCTGACTTCGGGCTTCACAGAGGGGAGGAGGAACATCAAAGTGAGAAGAATTCAGGAGGGGGAATAGAAGGGTGTTTCAAAGATGTAAAAGAAACAGACACAAAGGCTCAGAAAGGATAAGATAAGTAGTGGTAGGGGTCGAATATGACATACAATGGGGTGAGGGTAGTTTGAAGTCAGAAGTCAATTGCCAGTTAATAGACTTTGTTGCCGTATGAGTATACGTTGCCCAGGATGCACCACGTGGAGGTAAGTCTATCGCACACCCCAGTCCCCCTATTATCGATTATTGAATTCATGGGGTAAAAGGGTTAAGGAAGCACTGAAAAAAGTAAACAGGAGCACTTTTCCACTCATTCCCCCCCCCCTCCCCCCCCNCCCCCCCCCCCCCCCCCCCCCCAACCCCCCCAAGTGAAGCGAAGATAAGATAGGAGTAACTTAACCTTATTAGTTATTCTCAGTTTCGGTGTCGAATTCAATCTTTGAAATAAAATAAATAGGGAATAATCTCTGTAAATGCACGTTCTCTGTGGTCTTGAGTAATCTTTGCTAATATCTAAACCAAACAAACACGTATTGATGAAAGACAAAGGGACGGTAGCCAATATAAGCGCTCCTGTCCACTCTCAACTCTGCTCTGTCCTGATTACTCTTTTAATCACCATCTCCGCGCATAATCAGCTGAGTTCATCTCTCTTCTTCTTCTTCTTCTGAGTTTTTTTGGCCATCTTGACTCTTTCTTATTTCTTCTCCATACAACTTCCGATCTGCTGATTTAGAGAAGGCGATTGAAATGAGGAGCTATATCTGGCTCCACTTTGACTTGGCCTCTAAAGTCACGTCACACGACCTTTTTGAAATTTGGTGCTATCTAGAAGTCAGTATGCATTTCACCATTCTGTTTGATAGCTTAATTTTGACATTTTACTAAAGACGTGTGAAATCCATTTTAAGCTTTAAATGAAACCATTAAATACCATTTTTGAGCACTATCGAACAGAATCACGAATTTGTTGTTCTTAATTAACATGTATACAGTTGCGACCAACCAAAGCTCTGGATTTACTAATTCCGGATAGAGACAAATTTGCATTTAGCAAAATCGACAGATAAATGGTCAAAATTCAGTTGTTTATGTGCTCTGATCAGTGTGTTTGTGAAGAGGTGGAATCTATTTAAGCCATGACAACGTACTCTATAAGAAACCCAGAATTCATTTGACCTTGAATTGAATTCTGATTTGTAATCAGTAATAGTAGACTGTGAAAGCAGTAGCCTTTGAACAACCAATATGTATTTAAAAACGCCTTTTTCAAATGTTCATCCCATCTGTCATAAACAAATTGATATATTTCATTCCCCCAACATGAAAGTTAAATGGCGTTTATTTGAGATACATTCTTAGCAGCTGTTGCAATAATGAAAGATCTTATTTAATTATCGAACTAAACTACTAGTATACATACAGATCTCTACTGACCTTGAAGAGCGATCTCTAATTGGCTAAGCCAATTAGCTAATTTTGGCGGTTTCAAATGTTTCCTCTCCTCTTAATCTCAAACAAGGACCCTTTTCATGCATTATTAAGAAAAATAAGATCGAATTTGATTTCACTGTAACATGAAATTTTCGTGTTGCTGACGAAAACTGTTCAGGACCAAAGGGCATATAACTGTCTCAGACCAGACAAGATGTTTCCTTTATAACTTATTACCAACCTCATTATCAATTGGATGTGTCCCAACTTTCCCTGCATTTGATGGAAAGTTTGAAATATGTTAAGCTATCTGATTTGTCGATCATGTTACTACTTGGGAATTAGAAACAGGACAATGTAGTTATTCAGAACCCGAGTTATACTCAACGACATTCCCATGCTCTTTGAAAAGAAAGCTGTTATTTAGACGAAATGACTACTTCATCTCGCTCGTAAATATTTAAACGTTTCCCACAGACCTATATGCTCATTAATTCTACATTGTTCATTAGCCGTTCCATACTGCATCTTTAATTAAGGCACATTGCTTTCATCTCTTCTGTTGGTTAGACGGTTTATCCCTTGAAGGCTGACAATGGTCAACCAACATGTTGAAGCCCTCATGCTATTTATTAGCTCATTACATTCGAATGCTTTTTGGAATGGTGTCTTTTTTCACTAAATAAATCCAGAAAAATATCATTACAGACGTAACCAGCCAAAGATTTGGTTATTACTTTAAATAGATTTATTTTGCACTTGTTGCCCAAAAACGTTTATTGGGTGTACTAGAATATTCTGAAAAATGAGGTCATGCTGTCGGTCACATGGTAAGCAAATACGGTCGTGCGAGCAGGGTCATTTTCATCTGATCAGGAATTAAAATTCACTCAAGGTTATGTAATATTTACTCATTTACTGATCATGCCTGCAGTTGGGTATAATATGTAATGAGCTCTATTCACGTTCTCTAAATTGTGTTTTATCGACACAGTTGATGCAGTTTAGCTATTTTCTGCGCCAAATTCAAATGATAGAGATTTTGCCAGCGAAAACTGTTAAGATTTAACCAAGACCCACTTGTGTAGTATGCGGTGCACTGGTAACTCAAAATTAATGTAACTTTAAGACCACAAGAAACGGTATTAACTACGCTAATAAGTAGCTGAGCTTTCAACATGCTTTACTACAGTTCAAATAATAAGATTTGAATGTTACTTAATAAGGAAGCACAGAACTAAGTCGATGCCTTCGAGGATTCTCGAATTATTATTGTGAAGCTCCCAATCATGCCTCAATTTAGGTTTCTAAATTAACATTTTTTTCGATGACCATATAGCAAGTGTCCTTTCGAGCTAATTTTGTATTTTCCGTGAAAAAATGAAGTTTTCAATAGGGAGCTTTAAACAGACGATACAAAGATATTTTGGTATGAAACAAAATTAATAAAATTATAGATTTTTGAGTGCATGCAAAATTGATCAATTTTTCCAATTTCATGTTAAAAATTTTGATCGAACTGATCATCTTCGGAATCTAACTCATCGTGAATTATTGCCTCAAAATTGACCACTAACTTATAAGAAGTTAAGAAAAGTGAATTTGTTGATCAAATAGTTGCGGCAAGCAAAAATGTATTGAGTTCTAATGAAGGCCATTAAAAATTCTTTGTGATTTGAAGCTTTGAGCATACGGTTTTTAAACCATTTTGTTTCGGAAAATTCCAATCTAAATTTTTAATATACGATTTTAAATTATTGCCCTAAATAAATTTCTCTTGATCAGAATGCGCATTTTAAAATTTCACTGATGACTCAAATTGGACAGGATTATAGGGTCTTTTTGAAATCGAGAAAATTTCGCTTATGCACCTCAGAATTTCGCATTCCACTTTTCAGATTTGCATTTTTCTTCTAAGATTTAACTTTTCGTTTTGTATTAAAAGCAGTAAAATGCTTGAATTTTTTAGCAATTGGATTTTTAATGATAGCATTGACATGTTTTGCTAATGTTTCAGAGTTGGAGTATCTTTCATTTTACATCTCAAATAAACTAATAAAGAAACGCAATGCAATGAGGTAAACTTCTGAACGAGTTCAAATAGAGTTATAAGTTAACGAAGTTTGTGTGATACTCCAATGTACTTCATTTGAAATATCATTTGAAGGTTATGAACTACCCAGTACAGGATCAAGCAAGTACGTATTTTACATCAAATAACTTTCCATATTCACGTCTTCATAACACTTCTCAGGCTTTATATTTTTCATATTTTTTGAGCAATCCACATATTATGATTATACGTTCATTAAAATATAAAAATTTCAATTTTACTGGCAAAATAGTATGCATTGGAGTGTGAGATAGCTCTATATAGAAACTTATCCACTTTCGATTAAATCGAGTGTTGAATTAAGTCACACTGACAAGTGCTGCATGCTAGAATAATTATGACATTTTTCAAGAGTTGATCAGTTAAACTGAAAATTTTCAAGTATGCTATGCAATACACAAGTCAAAAACCATCTTTTGATCGAGTATTCATTCATTTCTACTTATTTTCACAAATATTTAACATCTATCTGTGATATAAGCGAATGTTTTACCAATACACCAATCTTAACATAGAAATAGATTTTGAAGATCGGATTATGCGCGGTACAAGCAAAGATTTGAAATTTTTGCCTCTAATAGAGATGTTTGATGTTTGATTTTAAGGGTTTAAATTTTAATAACTAACTAGCTCCAAATTGCTACATAAGTCTCTATACAGCAGACATTAATCAACACATTGAGATCAGAATGAGTGGTTGACGGCATTCGCAGACAATAATGCACGCAAAATGTATCAAATCATTACGCTGTTGGATAATATCCATAAAGAAATATGTAATGGCAAAAGTCGGCAGATTCATATTATAAACAGTAATACAAACAATTATACTATGAGAAAAGTCTAATGGAGCTTTCGAAAAAAGTTGGATTAATTCGGCAAAGAAATTAAACCAATAAATTTAGAAAGATTTTTAAATCTATAATTAAGTAAAGAAATTGTGATATCTCGAATAATAAATATCTAGAAAGTTTGAAATACATTTTCAAATAATACCAAGAAAACTTACTTTGTTTTCTATAGACTTTTATACGTCTTTTATTTTATCACATTGACAAAGACCTCCAAAATTCAAATCATTTGAGTTATTGGTCTCTTAATTTAATCAAAGCATTTCTATTTATTTTTTATGAGTTCAATATCCACCATGTTTCAATTTTTCATATTTTATATGCGAAATTTACTCCGCTTTCTTAATAGTTGACAGCCATCTGAAGCACATATATTTGCTCCTGTTTTTGGTTTTTATTAAATTTAGCCTTTTTCTGTAGCTGAAATTCTTTATAATGTTGTACTTTCCACAAAGGTATGAGTTTACCACAAGTGACAGCCTCTTCTGGGCAGGATCCCCCTGTTGATCCACAGCCTCAAAATTCACAATACAGTCAATTCGAATGTCTTGGTACTCCCTCTGGACTTACCCTTACCCGCAACGAAATTAATCGCCTTATCCTCGAATACCTCATTGTTGAGGGCTATAAGGATGCGGCAGAGAAGTTCCAACTTGAAATCGGCATGGAAGAGCCTTTATCAAATGTCCATTCAACTGGTGCTAGTTTAAAGGAGAGGATGGAAATTCGTGAGGCTGTCTTAAGCCGCCGGATTGAGTATACTATTGATCGAGTTAACCAATTATGGCCTGAATTATTTGAAAATAACCCGTACATTTATTTTCAGGTATGTTTAGTTATTTACGCGCTTTGATTATCGATCTGGTTTGTAGCTACGCCAATTGGAAATGTTGGAGTTGATTCGAGTTGGGAATTTAGAGAAGGCTTTAACCTTCGCGCAGACTCATCTAGCCGGATCTCTTCATAACCGCCTTGAACAATTTCCACAGCTACTTCAAGAAGTTGAGAATACTATGGCCTTAATTGCTTTCTCAGATCCAATTAACAGCGCTTACGGTTCCCTGCTAGATTCTCGTCATGTTGAACTCGTAGCTGGAGCCTTAAACCGCGCAATTCTTTGGCATATCGAGAGCAACGGTGGTGAAGGTGATTCGACCTTCACCGACAACGTGAATGGAAAGTCTGCTTCTGGATCTCCACTCTCTAAGGGGACCTGTCATGCGAATTCGGCGACAGTCCCCCGGTTGACCAAATTGGTTGCTATGCTCTTGCGTTTCCGTAACATCTCTGAGTCTGAATTAACCAAAGAACTTGACTCGATTTAGGTCTGCTTTTACTTGGTTGTCTTGTATTTCTCTCCTTCATCGTTTGAAGTGACACTTGAACTGCTCTATATTCCTTTTTTCATGTATCTACGTGTTGACAGACTTCTGTTATACTATGCTGATAAACGAAACATATATGAACACATATCTACGTTTTCAATTTTCATACCGATATAATTTTGACTTTGCGCTTGCAGTGAGTCTGGTCATAAACGGTTAACGGCATGGTCTACTCTACCGGGTAGGAGAAAAAGAATGCTCGATTATTGTCATTATTGATTTTTATTAGTCAAGTAGGGCATTTGAATGCTGACTTTCTTGTCTTGGTTTTCGTCGTTAAAGCATGAATTAGTTGTGTACCGGTGTAATTGAACTGAAAAATTCGGTGTACCAGCTAGTGAATAGTCCCACGCTACCTTTGTAGGCTTGGTTTTCAATAACAACTTTATGAGCAGATATGAGCTGAGTTAGCAATGAATAAGTATCCGAGTTTGCTCACTCTCTCATAAAGCATTTCGGTAAGAATTCTTGAACATTTTGCTCGGAATGGCCTTTTTATCAGCCTTCTCCATCACAAGCCTGGGTTTTAAAGAATAGAGAAGGAGAAGAAGAAGGTTTGGGTCATGCCAAGTGCACATGGTGCACTGAAGCAAAAGGCCTGAAAAGTCACTAACTTGCCGCTGACTGGCTGAAACATCCCAAAAGAGTCAATTTCCGTCCCTTAAATGCAAAAACCCCACGAGGACTGAAAGTGACAATTCGTGCTTAGATTTGAGGTTTACGAAAGGGTATGTATTCTTCGACCTGAAATTAACTAATGGAAACTCGGCAACGCTTAAATCTAATATTAAAAACCCTTTTATTTTCCAAAATACTTGCCCTTACGCTTGAGATCTGAGCAGCATCTCTGAAGGGAAACAATTTGCTTGCCAAAATAAGAAATTGGGTAGTTGCTATGACTCCTAAAAAAGACTACCACGTTCTAATCATGGAAGGTGGTTGAAGAGAAAAGCGGCAAGCGGCCTACGAAATATGAAGTGGAACAGGCAGTGGGCAAGGAGATCATCAAGAATCTCGGCTTGTTCTAGCATTCGAGGCATTTAATTGGCCTCAATTCCACCAAGTGATAGACCGCGCAATCTCATGTTTCAGGCTTCGTGATCCCGAGTTCCAAACTTGAGTGGTCATATCGTCTCGGTTATTTAATCGCTTTAGAGGGATTAAACTATATGACTCTTTTCTTTTCCAGTGTTCACCAACGAATTTTCAAACTTTGAAGTCTGCTTCGATCACAAAAAAAACGACTCGACATGTTTCGACTCCAAAAACACTTGAGCTTCAGATATGTCGACTATTCTTAAGGTATCCCAGAACTGGCGTTCTTTTAATTTTCCCACCTTAAAGATTGTTGCAACAATCGTAAAAGCCCTTCACCCGATTACCAACCTCACCAATTAAGCAAAATCACATTGTAAGAATTAAGAATAAAAACAGCCATTTAATAAAATGACAGAGGAAAAGCCTATACATAGATACTTTACAAATATAAAAGCGGTAAACTATAAGGCACACAGATGATCTATTGAAATCGAGTTGTTAGTTTCATCAATTTCGGCTTGGACGCACCACCACCAGTGCTTGAGCCGGACCTGGAGCCACAAAAAAGAAAAAAAACCGATCAACTTGTTTCAACTAATGATGGTCGTCTTTTTTTGTGAGGGGATACTTACTGAAGCCATCCAGAATTTGAAGGAGCGGGTCGTTTATAGGCTCCACTTTTGACAACACCTCCACGGGCAGCTGTAGCCCGTTTTGCACCCGCTCTTTTGGCTCCAAATGCTCGACCCTAGCAATAAAAACCCGTATTACTTAAATGTAAATTCAGTAGTTAATTCTAAAATAAAAGTACTGGAGGACCTACGTGAATCTCAAGGTGCTAAATCATGCCTTACCCTAAAGTCTTATCACTGCAATGCACTATTTAAATGCCACATAATTCCAACTTCAAAAGAGACACGATTTTCACACAAACGTACTTAGGCGAGAGAAATGAAATTTGCACGAAATTTTCCGAAATCAAATCTAATTTGCATCAGTGGAATACTAAAAAAACACGCGAGTCTAATATAATAAAGACTACGGTTTCCAAACCCGATGGTATACATTCAGCGATTTCAAAACCGAATAGCACTGCCAACAGAAGAATGTAGCACATTGGAACCCTCCAATTTTATCAAGCAGAGGTGTGCGATAGACTTACCTCCACGTGGGCAACGTATATTCATCATACGGCAAAAAGTCTATAAACTGGCAGTTGACTTCTGGCCTCAAACTATCATGACCCGACTGTATGTCATATTCGACTGCTTTCACAGTACTCATCTTACCCTTTCTGTGCCTTTGTGTCTGTCTGTTTCTTTTACATCTATGAATCACTCTTCTGTAGCCCCCTCCCCTCTGTGAAGGCCGAAGTCAACTAAAGGGCTAATATGATAACTATTAAAACGCCTGCCATTTTTTATAAATAAATATTGCATCAAGCCATAAAACTAGATGAAAAGTTAATTTATACCTTAGCGAAGTAGCGTGAATGGAATGCTTTCTTGGTAGCCTTTTGAGGTGCTGGAAATCCATTGGCAGATTTTATCGCTGTAACTGGTTGCTCCGCGACGAGTTGATCTGCCGTCTTTTTCAACTCCTTCTCCTCTTGCTTGAGAACTAAAACAATGGGCAAAAATAGTTGGGAAACGCAATTACTGCCATATATAATGGGAAGAAAATTTGAGGGGGTCAAACAGTCCAGGGCTGTGGCAATTATAGTACCGTAAGTTTGCGTTCAATGACCAAGCAGGAAAGTTATTACTGCGCGTAAACGAATTAAGGGAATATATATGGGAATTAAATATCCATGGATGCTGAAGAGGCACAAAACTCGCCACATGGTATTAAAAGTGGGGAGATGGATGCGTGTCTAGTCTCTTCTAGGAAAGTGCCTTGGAAAGCTCACATGGAGTGGTGAATGAGTGGCATTATAGAAGCTAACTGTAGACCAGATTTAACCAGTGTGTGCTTGGACATTCCAGCGATTGGGTGGGCATCGAAACTCTCCATCCCCCTTGAAATCCTATGACCTTAAAAGCAGGGGGGGGGGTGGGAAATGGGTAGTCGATTTACAAAAATACTAACCCCCAATAACGCCAAGGGCACACACACACACACACACACTGGATTCATGCAGTGAAGTTTTAAATAAGACAACACTGACAGCAAATTCATAAATAGACGTCAAGAATTATTACGAAAAGTTAGTAGATTGAAAAAGCACTAGGTAATCATGAGATGTTCCGTAATGCTTATAACTATAATGATTCCGATCTCGAGACCGGCTGTTTGGATGGACAAATTGTGTCGACTATAGGATTGCTACACCATCCTCTAGTAAGCACCACCACAGCACAAGTATAGGAAAAAGATAGCAAAAAAATGACAATAAATCACTGAAAGTCGGTACTTCAAGATCACAAAATCTATTCAAACAAACACTGCCTAAGTCCCTGGAATGAACAATAAGAAAAATTGTAAACTAGGAAACTAACTTCCAAGAATTGAGAGGTACTTGAGAGTCACATCAAGGAAGGAGTCGGTGGCATTGAATCGCGTCAACTTGTACTCTGTGCACTGCGGTATCTTCAGCAGCTCCTCCTTCGAAGTGGGCAGCTGATCAGCAATCTCCAGAAGCATCTCGTTGGGAAATACGATGGCGTAGTTGGAGATACCCTGGTAGGAGGCTTTTCAAAGAAAAAGAGCGGTGAGGAACAAATGTGATATCACTAATAGAAAGAGGCATACATGGGCTGGCATAGAGAAACGGAAAAAATAGTCAGGAGCAAACAGAAGCATTTAAGGGGTGGGGGTGGGGGGGGGTGGAGGAGGAGGAAGGGTTGAACTTACTGAGCTGCTTGGCGATCTTGACGAGAGATTCGTAGCATTCTTTGCGCACACTGGCAAACTTATCTTTAGGCTGCTCACCAACCACGGGGACGTCAGCTCCACGAGCCTTCACGTTCACTGCAACTGGAAGCATTATCTGCAAAAAAAAACAACCAAAAATGGGAGTAAATGGGAATTTTTCATACAAAGAATGCAATAACTATCGCATTGTGTATTGCTGCCGTTATCCTGGGCACTATTTCAGGAAATAGAATAGCGCGTTACTGGAAAGAAATAGGAGCTACAGAATTCCTTCCTCATAATAGAATAAGCCATTACCTTGCAATGCACAAATTCGGTCTAGCAGACTAGTTGGACATTGACACCTCAAAGCACACACACACACACACACACACACACACACACACACACACACACACACACATATGTATATATATATATATATATATATATATATATATATATATATGTATCGCTTTTACACTCAATAAGTGAGTGAGCACAAGCAGGTATTTATACCGGAGGCACGACGCCTTTTAGGGTGTGGGATAGACTTACCTCCACGTGGTGTACTCTGGGCAACGTATACTCCCATACGGCAAAAAAAGTCTACTAACTGGCAGTTCACTTCAAACTACCATCACCCCACTGCAAGTCATATTCTACTACCTCAACAGTACTCACCTCGCCTTTTTTCTACATTTGTGTCTGTCTTTTTTGCATCGTTAAAACACTCTTCTTGTTCCTCCCCCCTCTCGACTTTTTTCACTTTGATGTTCCTCCTCCTCTCTGTGAAGCTCCGAAGTCAACTAAAGAGCTAATGATAACTATCAAAACGCCTACCATTTGAAATGGATAAACGAATACCTAAAGCAGTTTAAGGATACGTAAATACGTTGCCCGTTGTGGTGTGATTTTTCCCAATCGGGATGATAAAATCTTAATGAGCGATTATTTCTTCCTCGGATTGCAACAAAGAATTCAGGTGAATTGGAAGCGATGGCAACGCACCGACAGACTCCAATAAAGTGAAATAATTTTAGGCGCATCTTACGAATATTCAAGGTAGTCACTTCGAGAACTCTGTTTAAAACTCGCTCTGAAACTGACATGAACCCTTAATTAGGGGAAATCAATGGCGAATTAAAATTCCCTATTAAGACAGGCGCATTTATAGTCTATTCCCATTATCGAATAAATAAAAACCGAGTTTTTACTAACACCACGAGAGACGTTATTTCGAGATGGAAATGAGACAGGAGAATGAAATAAATCTGAAATTACCTGGAGTTTACCGTCAAGAAGAAGGTTGGTTTTAGGACCAGGTCGCAGATAAGTAGCAATTGTGTCCGCAGCAGTGACAGAAAATTCCTCATTGAGCACTCGATCAGCGAGTAATTTGTGAAGAAGACGCTCCGCATCCATTTTCGAGTAGTTCGAACCCTTTCCATAAATGGGGAGGCTGTTATCTCTAAGACGCTGAACTTGAGCCGTCTGTGCTCCTAAAAGACATATTAGGACAAACCAGAATTGAGCACAGGAATGAACACCTATAGAGAGATCTGGAGTTGAACCAATTATCAGCTATTGCCTAGTCACTTCTAGGAAAGCATCTTCGAAAGCATTGTAGAAAGTGACTTCATCTTTGCTGATTAGATTTAACAAATGTGCCTGGCCATCCCAGTGTTTGAGTGTAAATCGAAACTGTGGACCTTAGATATATACAGATAAGTAAGTTAAAACCACTAAACGTTACCGATGCTCAACCAACCCCCCACCCCATATCCTCCTAATTTAACTGCCTTCTTCATCTTCTTCTTAAGAAAAACTGGAACATAGAGAAAAGTGACATTTTACCTACCTCTAAAAATATCCACCAGGTAGTTGAGAGTGACATTGCGTCGACAATTGACGAGGCTAATCACCGATTCAACAAGAGCCTTGGCATCAACTGTGAGATCTCTCTGAGTCACCTTTTGATGTTCAGCCGCATGACAATTGTCACATTCACAACCAACCACCAAAGCGCAGTTCGTCGAGTCGAAAGCCTCTCCAAAGTGAGCTAGGATGAGCCGACGACGACAATCAATCACATTGTCGCAGTAGGAAACCATCTTGAAGAGTGCGTCTTCGTGAATTTTTACAGTGGAAGCTCCATGACCGCCTGGACTGCTCGCTAGAAAGTACCACAAAAAATATAAACAGATTTTTAACAGTAAATCCCGATAAGGCTGGAAGTGCAAAGAGCACGACAAAACAATTGTACTAATTTAGACATCCCATAGAAACTTTAACACACCGAAATGAGGTTATACAGTGGGGGAAGATGAGAGTTATGATAGGCACAAAAGTAATGGATATATTACCGCAACAACCCGATTATTTCTAATTAGCAATAACAGAGGCCACAATCGACCTGAAAAGAGTTAAAATTTCATGGATTAAACATTAAGTCATTTACTACTGTTCATTATAAAGTTGCGATCATAGTAAATTAAAAACGCAAGAGTTCTTCAGTACGAGGTGAATCTAATTGGGGTGTGCGATAGACTTACCTCCACGTGGTGCACCATGACAAGGGGTGTGCGATAGACTTACCTCCACGTGGTGCACCCTGGTGGGTGTGCGATAGACTTACCTCCACGTGGTGCACCCTGGGAAACGTATACTCATACGGTAAAAAGTCTATTAACCGGAAGTTTGTGTGCGATAGACTTACCTCCACGTGGTGCACCCTGGGCAGCGTATACTCATACGGCAAAAAAGTCTATTAACTGGCATGTGACTTCTGACTTCAAAATACCATGGCCCGACTGCTTGTAGCTACCATGACCCACTGTATGGCATATTAGTCTACTTCCACAGTACTCACCTCACCTTTTTTCTACCTCTGAGTCTGTATACTTCCATAGTACTCACCTCACCTTTTTTCTACATTTGTATCTTCCACAGTACTCACCTCACCTTTTTCCTACCTTTTCTAAGCCTCCACAGTACTCATCTTACCTTTTTCTCTACCTTCGTGTTTTTCACGGTACTCACCTCACCTTTGTCCTAACTTTGTGTCTGTCTCTTACATCTTTGAAACACTCTT
>UZAE01012337.1:0-20892 GCA_900617975.1 Rodentolepis nana
TAACCCCACTTAAGACGAATACATAGTGTTGAGGGCTGTTGCTGCTCCCTCTCCCTCTCAAGTTCCTAAATCACACGTCTAGCCCCCCACCTCTCCACCCCCTCCCCCCGGCTTTCCCTCATGTTGTTTACTAAGTCTAACACGCAAACCTTAAAATTCCTTTCTTCTCCTCCACCCGCATGCTTTAGCTTAGTTCCTCTCTCTCTCCCGGCGCCGGAGAATATAAGTTTGATATCTGATAGCATAGCGCGCTCTTTCTCTCTCCCCTCATTCCCAGTCCACCGCTTTTGAAGCTCAACTCTACCTCTTTCAATTCACCCTTTAGTCTCTCATAAAATCGAATAGGCCTGCACTTAAACTTGGGCTCGTAAAATCGAGCCATTTGCTATCCACCACGACAGCTCTTTTTTCTACTTCTCACCTTTTGTATATTAATTTGCGGAGGGCAGAGACTTTTTTAGCACAACTAGAGAAATATTTTCTTTCAGAATTGTGAGTAAATACGTGATAATCTGACAACGCGAAATAACTGTTAAATAGCTCTTCCACTTACTCTGTTCGGATCGGTGATGGTGATATTAGTTGATGTAGAATTGCATAAAAATTCCATTAGCTAATGCAGTTGTTAACTTTGGGTTTTATACTGGACGCGGAATAAATGACTGAGTAGGGGTGCGTTGATACTTGCTAGCCAATTTCGACAATTTTCAGCCTCTTCCAACAATGTAAGTGAATACAATGCAATTACTTTTAAATGATTAGCAAGTAATTTGCGGTATTAAAAAAATAATGTAAAGCAACTAATGTACAATGAAATGTTTAGTTTAAATTTATTAAAAAAGGGTGAAATTATACTGGCGAATTTAAAATAATTGCCTTAAGGGACCTTTGCACAATGATCTTCTCTAAGAAATATTAATTAGAGTTACAAACATCTCCGGTATGAATTCATCAATAAGTTCGGGGCTCAAGTTGTGGTATTTAACGTTGGAAGTCTTTATTCTGTAAATTGCATTGGTTACCTGAAAGAAATCAGTTTTATAAATCCAGAAATCTGGACGAGAAAACACCTGGCAAATCTCCCAAACTACTTTAATCAAAAATGACAAAATATACATGTCTAACACAGTGCTACTTCGGTACAATTTCCTCATTGACCAACTTCATGACATTTCATTAAAACTTGTCTCAGCACAAAAGACAGGTAACAAAGAGAATGAAAATTACGAAATCTGCAGCGACCAAACCAGAGGTAAATAACATGAACAATCATCCAATCGTCTTCTTAAATATGCGCAATTTTCTCTGTTATTCAGATGAGCTTTTTTATCCATTGCTATTTACTTCCACTGTTTATTCAACCTTTCAATGAAACCTTCCTTACCCAGCACTAGTTCCTGTTTCCAAACAGCGGCGCATTCACCTCGAGCAGAGCAAATACAATTGAAACAACTCACCGTTAAAGATTCATGCTACCTTCAGATGGTAATGGGTTGGTGATATCAATCTATTTCGTTTTGGTACTAAAATATTCTATGTCTTTGAGTTTTACTTTGACTTCTAGTGTGAATTGATTGGCTATTTTTGCCCCCCTTTGTTTCAAATGATCCTGACTTTGTCCTCAAATTTCTATGACATGTCGATAACAGAACTAGTGGAGCAGACATTCGTTCCTCAAGATCTCTTTTATTCCTCGACCTATTGTCGTTTTCCTCATTTTTTCTTCTATTCACTATGAATTCCCTTTTCAAGAAGTCCATCAATTTCTATGTCATTTATAATCTGCTTATTTGATAATGTGTTTTGTTATGGTTGTTTTAATAGTTGAAAATAAATTAATTAACCGGTATCACATAATTATTGAGCTATTTATGCAAACAGCACTTTCTATAATTTTATCTAATTATCTCTTTTAAATAAAAGAATTAAAGATCTGTTTCAAATTCCAGTAATATTCTTTCTCAAGATTTAGTTGCAACCCGCATTTTCGAAAGTCGCATAAATTGGGAGCTTAGAATATTATCAAAATATATCTCATAAAATGCTCCCATTTGATGTCACATGTTACGATGACATTAAAACAAATCCTCCATATCCGAGTTGAGCTCCCAGCTAACAGTAATTTATAGGCGGACTGAGGAAAACACCTAGAATTGAATGGTACATCTAGCCAGACCGTGCATATTAGTTAACATCCTATTTTAGTTTTCAAATTATGATGAGATCAATGTATTTATCACTCAATGAGAAATCATTTCCCAAAGGATAGCTGATAAACTATCTGGTGTTTATACACAAACCCTAAAAACACACTGACTTGTCTTTAGATTGCAGAGCATTTTGAACAGCGTCTCTGATCTACAACCCAGAAGGCATTGAGTTTCATCAAGTGTCTCAGAATTAATATGTTTCATAATACCATCCTCTTTCAAATGTTCGAGTCGTTTACATACTCACCCTTTATTATGCATGTTCCCATATTTTAAACCATAAAACTCCTTGACTTTGAACCATTGCAGACTTTGCAAAAAAGGTGTCTTCCATTTATGATCAGATCTATTAAAAAACCATGCCACATACTTCCATATCTGGGGTATGCGATTGACTTACCTCCACGTGGTGCACACTGGGCAATGTATACTCATACGGCAAAAAAGTCTATTACCTGGCAGTTGACTTCTGACTTCAAACTACTATGGCCCGGCTATTTGTCATGTTCGACTACTTCCACAGAACTCACCTCACCTTTTTTCTACCTTTTCCACCTTCATCTTTGAAACACTCTTCTGTCCCCCCCCCCCACTTGAATTTGTTTACACTTTGATGTTCCTTCCCCTCTATGAAGACTGAAGTCAACTAAAGGGCTAATGATAGCAATCAAAACGCCTGTCATTTGATATAATAATAATATTTCCATATCTATGTATAACTGTAGAATATTGCATTTAGACAGAGTACCTCACTGTAGCATCCGTTCTACTGTGTCAAGGAATAAGATTTTATGTTGTTTAAAGAGAAAGTAATTAAAAAATCAAGTTATGATTTATTTACTTGGACATAAATTTGATCACTACTTTTACTTTCTTCTGCCAGTTGCATTTGTAGCTAAGGTAACCATCTACTTCAATTTCTGTTTTTTTATTACTTTACCACAATTTGTATTTTGAATTCTGCGGATTAAATTCCCTATAATCTTACTTTCTCTTCTGAACTTTACTTGATGGAAAGGAAGTTTAAAGCCCAATAGTCTCCTCATGCACGGAAGAGATTTCAATCACCAAGGGTAACTTTTTTACATTTCCGCTAGTTAAAATAATATTTCTTATGCACATTTCCTATTTACTTTTAATATGCTTTTTTTTCAAATGGAATATTAAACGTTTTTTACATTTACTTGCCATTTGTTCCACTGGAAATTCAATTTTTCTTAAGTATATCACTTTTGTCCATTTAAGGTAAAATTCTTTAAAGCAGAAAAAAAGCACTCTTTATTTTCACTGCCAAGTTTTCTCCAGTGATTATTGTTGGTTGGTCTTAGATTGCTAAATTCAAGGGTAGCTAAATTCTGCTTATAGGCTAGCCAGTATTAAAGTATAAGAAGTGGATTGAATACACTTTCCCTTTGTTGGCAAGTGCAAGAGAAAGGAAGATAATAATAAAAAAGTGAAGCGTTTAGTTGTTTTTGAAAGTTAGACTGTAGTAATCCTTAAATTTCTTCTCAAAGCCTCGATGATCGACGTACTCATTTTAGAAATGATGAAATTCTACCTTGCTCAGAACAGAAGCAAAGTTCATGAAAAGGACAGTCACTGGAGAAGCGTTTCATGAAGTACACAAAATTGCTATTTGCTTTGAAGTGAGGAAAGTTTGATATTTCAATGGCTTCTAGTTTTACGCTATTAAAATTTATGATTTTAAGTAGATGAATATATTTAGTTTTTGTGGAATAAAAAATTATTGAAGTAACCTTCAGAATTCCTGCAGCTTATTGCTTATTCTAATTGAACTTGCTTTATTCTAGGTACTTCTCTCTTGAATTTCGTTGAAAAAAATAAGCTTAGATTGATCGGAGAAGACTTCCAACTCTTTTTAGTTCACTTGCCTAAAAAATTCATTTGAATAAAAAATTACTGAGGTGAACAGAAATTCACTCTATGGCTTATCAATCAGGATATCAAGGAATACTTTTATTTCACCACTAACATAATCATCTGTCAATTCCCCGTATGGTGGCATGAAACCCAAACTCATGAGAATTTTCACAAGAATAATAAAATGAAAGCAGGTTTAGAATAATGTGTTGGTGTTTGCGAGAATGACGCTAAACTACTTGAATTGTCAATAGAATCACTGTTCCTTGGAAATAAAGCGTAGTAAGAATGAAATGAAAAGTTTGTACTCTTTGAATGCGTGACTGTTCTCTCTTGAACTGATTCCTTAGGAGCCCAATCTTATTAACGGTGATGCAGCAGATAATAGACTTTTGGAAACACATCAAAGTACTCAATTTTTTATGCAAGCAAATATTTCATAATAATTCGAAATATAACAAATTTGATCTTTTGCAGTCAATTCCACTTTAGTGAAGTGACTAATTTTGAACACACATAGCAATGAACTTCCAGTCCAGATTGATTTTCCAAGTCGCAAGCTGAATCAAATGAAAACCTATCTCCTAAGACAACCAAAGAACGTCAAAATATCTTAATTTGCACTTAAAGCAAGAGAAATTGATTAAATTTCTAACTCATTTCTGCTCAATTCCTGTGATTAAAACTTGCCTCACTACTTCCATGATTTAATCACTCTTAAACTTGTTTAAATCCTCTGTTGGTATAATAATTCATTTATATTTCCATTTTTGGGGTGCGCAATAGACTTACCTCCACGTGGTGCACCCTGGACAACGTATACTTTTACGGCAAAAAAGTCTATTAATCGACAGTTGACTTCTCCTTTACGGCAAAAAAGTCTATTAATCGACAGTTGACTTCTCACGTCAAACTACTATTACCCGACTATTTGCCATATTCGACCCCTTCCACAGTACTCACCGGGCCTTTTCTATGTCCTTGTGTCTGTCTGTCTGTCTCTTTTACATCTGTAAATCATTTTTCTGACCTCCCTCTAGACTATTTGTCACTTTCATGTTCCTTCTCCTTTCTGTGAGGCCCGAAGTCAGCTAAAGAGCTAATGATAACTATCAAAACACCCGCCATTTGAAATAAATAAATATTTCCATTTGCAGCTCGAATTACGAATATTGCAATTTTGGATAGCTGGATAGTGCAGGTGCAATTCCTTTATTCTCAGTAGCGACCATCATATCTAACGTCACTTGCAGTTTCTTGCAAGAAATCCTAAGCCGTTAAATGCTCATAAAATCTTTACGGCTGTAATAAAATTTTCCTTAAAACAGAATGTCACAAAACTAACACAGTTAGCTGAGCCAGAGACCTAATTTAGAAATTCCTGAGTAATCTCATGTATGCAAAATGGCTTAAGGCTCTCAACGTGAGAGTTATTTAGCTATTATAATTTGATATTTCATTTTTGTCAAGTAAGTAAACTTTTTTCATAATAATAATGTTCCTTGTTTGGTATTTAGTAAGATGTAATGATTAGGTAACCCATAATTATTTTATTACAATGTAGTAAATGCCCCGCTGACAAGATTTTTATACTTTTAACAAATTTCCCTTACAATTGTTTCAGAATTTTTTCATGTTTACAGGGGTATAGAACTCCTTTCTTCATTAATGACTCAGTAATTACCAAAAGCATATTTAAGTATCACACTCTACTTCTTCTATATTTGAGATCAAAATTGGTAATGATCGATTCAACTAATTCCATCGCCTCCTTATTAATCCGAATTTGGGTTTGGTTTCATCAAAAACAGGATTCTAATTGTTAAGGATTTTCGCTCTTTCAGAGCTCACTTTCTCCAGTTTCAATAGTTTTCAATTGCCCCTCTTAGGTATTTTACATGCTCTCGAATTCGGGGGTTTCAGTGCCTAGAATAAATTGAAATTCATCCATTTTCAATATTATAAATAAAGCTGCCCACCGTAATAGGTTTATGGAGAATACAAAGCTTTATCAACAGAGACTTACGTAGGGCAGTAAACATATTTGTTAAAAATTGCACAAATTGAATGCGAAGAGCATAGTTTTCCGACAAACAAAGCCGCAGCATAGAAACCAACACCTCCACAAAGCTATAACATTTTCAATATAATGAGCATTTATCATCCTCTTAAACAATTATCCTGATAATAATTTGAAATAACGTGAACAATTGCTTGAAATAGATTATTTGCACCAGAGAAATTTAGTCTGTTGTATTTTAAAAAAAGGCTGCCGTTTGGTTAGTCAACTGATTTTAAAATTTAATCCAATTATATTTATTTTGACTCGCCAGCATTTAAAGATAATCAATCCATATCTGTTAAGATCATATTTTAATAAACGAATTTAGTTCTCGCTAGACTTGCTACCTAGGCGCAAGCCTTTTAAAAACACTTTCTTAAAAGATTAGCTGGTAAACCAAGCTGATTTAGACTTCACTTCTTAAAAGGTTAAGAGAAGTCGATAAATGTTATTCAGGAGCCAAGCGCTTTCAAAACAATGCCTTTATTTGTTATTTATGGAGACTAAGTTTTCGTTTCTTATTAGGCCTATGATGATTATTATTATTGCTTTATTCGCTTTAATCATCCAGAAAATAACATGGGAATTCCATTGATTCACTAAATTATGTTATATTACGTTTTTATGCGTTCCCTTTGTTTATGATACTCCGTTCCGCCAAATTACCATAGCGCAATACGTTTCTGATAATGTGAATTTACTTTCAATACATTGTAAAGATCAGATTTGTTGAATTAATTATTCGTCATCCATCTTGAGGGAAAGGCAGCTGCCAATTTTAGGTGAAGACCACAAGTCTTGAAGTGAAATAAAGCTTCTAATTCTATACTTCAATTTTCAATGCAATATTTTTGCTCACTATGGTAATAATTCAAAACTAGTTTAGAACAAATGATGTTTCCTATTTTTATCCGATTTCTAAATAAAGATGACTATTTCGACTTGCTCACCCACTTACTTTGGTTGCCCTTGAAGAATAAATTCGATTACTGCGGTTATAATATAACATTATTTTAGAATCAAATTTGATATCCTGGTTAGAAGTAAATTTATGCCACAAATATGGATTTAGAAAGGCATCAACTTTTGAAAACATTCATTCATCAATCATTTCAAATGGCAGGCGTTATGGTAGTTATCATTGGCCCTTTGGCTGACTTCGGGCTTCACAGAGAGGAGAAGGAACATCAAAGTGACAAAAAGTCAAGAGGAGGGGATAGAATAATGATTCACAGATTCAAAAGATACAGACAGACACAAATGTAGAAAAAAGGTGAAGTAGTCGAATATGATACACAGTGGGGTCGTGGTAGTTTGAAGTCAAAAGTCAACTGCCAGTTAATAGACTGCCGTATAAATATACGTTGCCCAGGGTGCACCACATGGAGGTAAGTCAAAGTCAAAAGTCAACTGCCAGTTAATAGACTTTTTTGCCGTATGAGCATGCGTTGCCCAAGGTGCACCATGTCGAGGTAAGTCTATTGCACACTTTTGAAAAACAGTCGCTACTCCAATGTGCTCACTAATCAACAGCAAAAGGGGTGCAACTTGACGCTCATCTGTATTCACATATATTGCGCTATTAAAGCTAGGAGTTCTTCAAAGTATAACTTCAGTCTGCTCTGACTATTTAAGAAACTTAATTCCTCCATTTTATTGTGTTCAAGCTACGTTGCAAGATAAGTTTTAGTACAGGCATGCGTTGATAATAATTATTATTGCATGCATTATTTTACTGTAAGCGGGGTGTGCGATAGACTTACCTTCACGTGGTGCACCCTATGCAGCATATACTCACAAATTTATAAACCGACAGTTGACTTCTCACTTCAAACTGCCTTGACCCCACTGTATGCAATATTACATCACTTACACGGTACTCACCTCATCTTTTCTCAACCTTCGTGTCCGTCCCTTTTACACCTGTGAATCCCTCTTCTGTTCCCCCTCTCGAATTTTTGTGACTATCATGTTCCTCCACTCTGTGAAGCCCAATGTCATCTAAAAAGCTGATGATAACCACTATAAAGTCTACCATCTAATTTGAATTTGCTTACAAACAAACTAAAAGGTAACTAATTAAAAGATATATTAAGTGCTTATAAAATATTTGGCCATCTTTATCAAATCGGATATATTTTTTTCTCTAAGTCACAATTTTCTCGAATAAATTATTCAAGTGATTCATCCCATGGATAATGATGAGTATTTTCAAAATTGTAGTGAGCTATCATTTCCACCCTGTTTATCTCGATTTTTAATTTATTTCCTTAATGGAAATTATACCTGCCCATGGGTGGGTTTATGCTCTGTTTTAATGAAGGAAGTCCTTTAAAATTAAATATCTACTAGAAGAATCTATAAAGCCCTTAAGAAATATCTTTAAATCATAATGGAGTTATTTAAACGTAGTTGTGTTCTAAAAGATACCGAAATGCAAATACCCGATCACATTTATAAGTGGTAATTTGAAATTTTACCAGATATCCTCACAAAATTAAATTATACATTCTTTTTTAAAAATAAGAGTACGCTTTTGGTCTTTGTTCGAATCCATTATTCTCTTTGAATAATTAAATGTCTGCAGGTGTTTGCCAATTGGTGGTGGGAATAAACAATAAATATGGAATAAATGTGTTAGGACCTTATTTCCTCAATGATTGAACCACCAAATGTGCGACCAAAACCATTTGCTTGATTAAAGACGGGTTAGCAAACCACACACCGAGTGGACTGGGAATGAGTGCGGTCGTTTAGTTCAGTTTAATCCATTTATTCCAGTGGAAAAATTGTTGTCCGTGTGAATACAATACAATTACTAAATAAAATATGCAGGCATTAACGGTTCTGCTAAATTGATTCTATTCAAAGTATCCGCTTTTTACCGAGTCAAAGCACCAAGTATATTTTTAAGTGAAAATAGAAAACATAATTAGTAATTGCGAGCGATCATTTAGCCACTTAAAATATTTAAATTCTGCGTCATGCTTTACCTCGCGTTAAAGCAGCACCTTCGTTTCAACTATAAGGGGCTCTAACAAGTTACCGGAATCACTGATGTCAGATTTATAGCGTATTGAGGCTTAAAGAAAAGGGAAATTTAATAAGATATTTTCGCCAATTAACTTTTAAATATAAGCCAAATATTCAGGTCAAAAAGTTCTAAATGGAAGTTGAATGTCACTAGGCAAGATCATTTAACTTCCTAAATCCATTGGAAAAAAGCCGTTATTTGAATGACATTCATGATTCCACTACACCACTTTTCCACATGTGTATTAATATATATATATATATTAATATATAGTCAAGAAGCTTCTTTTACAAATTTAAACTTTGTTAACAATAAAACTGAAGTAAAAGCATTGATAGATAAACGTCACTGATTCTTCCACCTGTAATCACAGAATAAGGTATTTAGATAGCAACCGTTTTGTCAAATTAGAGGTGATAAGGGGAAAGAGGGACGAACTCTTATCGCAAGAACTTTTCTCCTGTTATTTTAGGCCTATACACTGCTGCCTTACTATTCATTTCCATAAATAGTGAATTTTCTGCTCTGAAGGGGTCGGTTAAAGCACTATTTTCAGAGTGGCTAAAGGGCTTTTATAAATAAACTCATATAATCAGAATATTAAACAAATTAAAGGCTTTTATAAAAAAAGATGATGAACTTTTTTGCCACTCTGTATGGTTAAATTTTTAATTCCTTCAACGCTATTGAGGAAAATACTCACCACAGAACTACCGCAGTGTCTGATAGGACCTGTCAAGTGATTTCAAGTTGTAAATGAAAACATTTGCAGTATCTATTTGAGTTTCGTGGAAGGGCATGAATATTTCAAGAGATTTCAATAAAGAACAGGGAAATTTAGGTTAAAGTGAATTAAGAGCGATTTGGCAACGATCTATTATATTACTTCCATCATGAAAGTGATGGTGCTTTTATAGATGCTTATTAAGCAAGGATTTCTTCGATTACATTTACTTAACAGACCGATTTAGACAACATACTCACTATATCAAAAAGTTTATTCAACACTCAGTATCTGTAATTAGGAAAGAGCAGCTTTAAACTTATACGAATATATACTCCGTAACCATTTTTCTCAAATGATCCATTCATTTATTCTTACCCACCTAAGTATATAATAATCCCTACTTTCGTTTTCACTGTCCTTATTGATTTCATTCCCATCATCTTCATGAAACCGTTTAGATGATTTTTAATATCTACCTTAACTACTAATAGCCTTAAGATGATTAATTGAATGTAAAAAAACCAAAATGACTTACCGTTTTCTTCTAACTTTCGAATTTTCCCACTTCATGCATATTCTCCAACGGCTATAATTTAACACAAATTTATTGTGCACACAAAAATATTGTATGCTCCGTTTTGGAGAAGCAAATGCGTGAAGTTGTATTTAATTCGCGGGACGGAAAACATGTCAAGTGCAAATTAAAGACAGATTTATGTCGGTCCCCACAATTGGCTGAGAGTTATAAAAGTCTTTATTTACAGCACTTACAGTAATGGCAAGTATAATGTGAAAATGGAATTAGAATACCAAGTGCAGTACCACTCATTAATCTTGCTGACTTAATGCTAGGTCCAGGATGACTCAGGAGGTGTTTTTATTGGCAACTGTAATTAGTATGTCGAACTTTCTTGAACATTTTGTATTTATGTGATATATCATGCTTTATGTAATGTCGTTTTGTGTTACGGTCCATGTTAAGTTAGAACTATAACTGCCGATCTCGTCTAGAAATGCCTTTTCCAAAAATCAACCCGGGGAGTGAGCGGCAGTGTGGAACCTCCTTGGTAATAATTATTTTTTTTAAATGCACCCAACGGTACTCACGCGTGTCTTACAGTAGACGGATGTCGCCGACGTGATGACTTTTGATGGTAAAAAGCGAAGGCTATAGACGTATTGAACATGCTTCAAATGGCTATAGTGACTTCTGTTACGAGTCTAGTAGCAATACAGCTTTAATTGAAATAGACCCGTACGGTGCTTGGGGGAGTTAAAGGTTTTAATAGGTCACAATTAGTCCATTTGGTTTATTATTTCGTCAACTGAATGGGCTCCTTCGACTTCCCAAATGCTCATGCAGGTATAAACGACCTCGACGTACAATCCAGCCTAGCCATTTAACGCCCTAATCATATCCTCAATAATCAATGTCTGTGCAAATTTACTGGTAATTCCAATTCCAGCCCTCATAGCTAACTATGCTTATCATATATAATTTGATTTTTTATAAGGCGGATCGTGCATATTCTAGATAACATACTCATAACACGCATCGCTATATCTATACCATCAACTATTTTTAATAAATGTTAAACCATATAACACAAATCTCCCGAGAAGAGAGTTCTTTGTCCTATCATAATTCAAGATAGCGTGCTCCTTAATTCTGTCTCAATTGAGTATCATGTATGGTAAAAGTACTTTTTACTGATGAAATAAATAACAAATTTCCTCGATAATCTACGTCATGTGTAAATTCACAACTGTGAATTATGTAATTCAAGCTTTCAAACCCACTTCTGACAACTGTCTTTGGAAACTGGGCTACTTGATCCCGCAAAGTGCAAGTGTGGTTTGTTTGCTAGCAATGTGTTCTGCGATGGGCACACGCAAATTTTAAAAAATCACAAGTTTTCCGTCTGGCTTGCTCATCCTTCCTTCATCACCTTCATTCTTCACTAAATAAGTCTTCTGAAGTTTGAGTTAGTTGCTTAGAACTGATTACGACACATATTTGTGGCACCCAATACATCTGTAGCTGTAGCGATGGAAATGACATCGCCATTCAATCTACGCTTTTTCGTAAAGTGCGCACTTTTAACTACGAAATCGGACATCCAATACGATTGCACTTGAGAGCCAACTATTAAACTAAGTTTCAATAATAAGATAGGCACTTAAATTGTTAAATGCAAGACAACTCAGACAATTGGAGCTCAGCAGATTTTCGTCTCGCCATAGCTTATAATTTAATGCTTAGCTACACATTTAAACCATTGCTCCAACCAACGATAGGGAAACAAAACAAGTTAATCTCAAAGGAAAACAGTGCCTTTATTTACGAAATCATTACAAGGTATAAGATATGGGAATAGGTGAAGTGAAATACATTGTAAACTATGATGGCAGTGTCGGTTTCATTCGCCATTGATGGCAGTGGTGGTGGTAAAGTAAAAGCAGTTAAATGCGTCGGAAGGTAAAAGACAGGCAAACTTCCTATAAACTGTACAAATAAAATATTGCACACGCCAATAGTATATATATATGTATATATATATGTATATATATATATATATATATATATATATATAGCATAGGAGCCATCACAGTCATTGATTCGGCGGAAGTAAAACAAATTTTGCGGGGGAAGGTAAAATTATTGTGGGGGAACTCCTATTTGATAGAAATGAATAGCTCGACAACCAGGCCATTCATTTCTCATACAACGAAATGGGAAGTACCGTTCTATGTCATTGCATACATAAAGGAGTGTGACAAAAACGAAGAGAGCAAAGAAAGCAAATTGAATTTGGGTAATAAAACGGATACGGCTGTGACCGCCTCTTTTATTGAACAGCGAATGATTCGATTGATTGGATTCTGCAGCCGCTTTTGCTTCATTCAGAAACTGAAACAAAAAAAAAACAAACAATTATATGCTTTGAAATAAGGCGTATTTGACCACAGGTTTAAGGTGAAAACTTACAGTATTTGTTTCAGCTTCCGGAGATATTTGTAACCGTTCGTTAAGGGATTCCAAGTATGAGAAACTAAAATAGAAAAATTTCATTTCAGTAACTCATTCGCTTATAGAAATTTATATAGCACTTATACTAATTTTAAGTGGCATATAGTTCTGCAGTAAAACAAGCTTATCTGAAACCTAATATCTTAAGTGTGTGAAATATAATGAGACAGACAAATAAATGAAATAAAACTATTTACAACTCATTTACTCACAAACGAACCACGTTAACTTTGGGATATGCAATTAACTGGACACATTGTTTTACTCAATGAACTTGGAACTTATTTAAATAATAAAACAATAAGTAATGATATATAAACCATAGCATCCAATTGTAAGTCAAGTATAATTAGTAAATTACAACATAAATGAAATGAGAAATTTTTTCAATAAATTCTAATTATTCTCCTAGAGATTGATGATCCAGTATAAATGCCATTATAACTACATTCAGTACTAATAAATTAGAAAAAAACGGTATTTAAATTTATTTTCTCCCAAGAATAGTGTATGGCGTACTTCGTTAACGAAAAAATGAAGAAAGCTATGCTAAATTACCTGTAAAAGAACTTTCATGGAATTGAAAAACCGCTTGATTAATTATAAATCAATTAATGTGTATCGGCGTCCAATCTATGGGAATAGTGAATTCCGTCCGAGCAATAACGGTGAATCGAATTCGAGAAGTTGTATTGATTTTCGACTGTTGCCAAATTTTGAGATGTAATAATAGGCCCAATAGCGTTTAACCCGGATATAAAATTTTTTCACTAATTACACCATCACAAGTATGACTATAAACAAGTATGTTCTTGAATCGTTGATAGCTTAATACAAAGACGAGAAACACAACTGAAAATTCATATTCTGTGACTAAATTAAAAGTTAGAAGACAAGCATCTATAAGAAAGACAGAAAACAAAGGCAAATTTTTCAAAAAAAACACAATGATTTAAATTAGAGGGTATTGTTGTCACACAAAAAGTCAGATGAACAAAGCTACTTTGTATCATGCACGCATTCTAATCAAGTAACAATTGCAAAAAGAGTTAAATTCCACTCAAGCGACTGCAACTAAAGCGGCATGAAAAATATTGAAGGTTATAAAAATCTGTGGACAGAAATTGTTTCTCTAATACCTGACCTTTCGATAACTATTCTCCCAACTCCATGATATCGATGCGAGCAACCTCATTCATAAGTATACCTTACAGGGAACTTAGCAATATATATTGCAGTGGTGGACTTTGTTTTATACGTGGTTACGTTATGTTACATTATGAAGTCTTGAATAGACTGAATTCCTCACGAACGAAGTCTCATTAACTGCGGTGGTTTCCCTCAAAACTCATTTCTTAGACGGCTAACGTGCTGTTTGTAGGTAGGTTTAAACTTACTTCCAGGTCAATTATCTCAGGCTTCATTACTTACCTGGGCTAAGAAAAGGTAGAATTAAAAGATGTCTTGTAATGGATAAGGAATTCTTTTCCTCTCTCTCACTCTCTCTGATTCTACAATGTGCACGTGTAGGAAAGCTTTATCAAGATAAAGAGTGGAGAGTTGACTTCTTCTCCTCGACAAATCCAGTGAAAAACTAGATTGCTAGTGTATTTTCTTCATTTCTGCAAGATGCTGACTAAGGAAATATTTAAAGTTATAATTCAGGGGCAATTGCTGTGAATCAATAAATACTGAATGATGTTAACGGAAAATTCAATTAAAGCTTCCAATTTAGTGCAGAAATATTAAAATTTCAAAATTAAGACCATTGAAATTTTTAGTACAAAGGTAAATTTAAGCATGCCTTGCACTTTCCCTTCCTTACAACTGTTTCACTTACATCGTACCTAAACGAGACGGTATCTCTGACTTAATATATGCCTGTATGTATACACATATATAAAGCAAAGTAGATAGGTGAAACACTTTTGGTGTGCTTTAGAGTTTACACTTTTGAAACAGTTGTGCCGTTCGCTTTCAATTCTCTCTCTCCCTCTTTCTCTCAATAACAGAAGTTGAAAAGACCTTCTTCTATAACAAAAGGGAATGAAAGGAAGGAGGAGGAGGAGAAGAGAAAAAGGTAAATCTACAGTTGCAGACACTTCAGAAACAGAGATCGGCGAGCAATTGTTTCCAAACAAAGGGAGAAAAAATAACGCAGTACATTCTGAGGCGAATAGAATTCCGCCTTTCGGTTATTTGGCTCATCCCTCGACAAAACTAAAACAGTTTACCAACCATCCAAACTGAACTCAGGTAAATATCACCATAAATAGGATTCATTAACATTTTTCATATGATACAGTAAACTCTTCAAATAAATAAATGTGTCGATAGGTTTAAAAGCGAGGAATAAGTCATATAAACTTACGTAGATTTCAATGCCTTTGTCCGATCAGTAAGAGATCGAATATCTTGCATTGTCCGATCAAGAAGCTTGTTTCGACATTCAGAGTAAAGCTCATCTAAGTCAGATAGTTCCGGAGAGTCAATCGAACTGAGGCTCGCTTTATTTCGTGTTTGAATTTTTCGATTTAGAATAAGTTCTCGAAGATTTTCTGCATCCTCTACGAGAGCACTGGATTCATTGGCCAATGTCTGAAAGAGATAAATCATCATAACACATCCCATTCTCTCGATGTTGAGTTAAAATTATTATAAGTAAGCCTCTATTGAAGATCACATGGTAAAAATTCTAATACGTCAACAGTTTTCGCATACGAAGATCATTTGACATGCTTGAATGTAAGAAGTGAGAAAATTCAACCGGCATATAAGCCTGCAAGTGAGTTATGCATTTATACGACGCACTGTACTAAAATCGTTAGAAAGGAACAAGCATGCTACTAATATTTCTTCATTTATTAATAAAGGTTGTGAAAGTTAAGCTATTGAATAGAGCTTAACGCCTCGGACATGAAGAAGGAAACCAATCTATGGTGTTCGGGCTTTCCACAGATTCACGGCTTTGCTGAGATTTAAGGAAGCATACCGATACACTTGGACATTTTCTGGCTTTAATGTTAATTAGCCACCTCCAACCTTCCAAGCTGAAATGCGTTACTTCAAAATAACTTGTCACGTTTTTTGTAGATTATTTTTTGTTCAATAAATTCGAGTGTAGTGATTATATCTGCGATTTTATTAAGTTTTGCATTGCATCACTGGTATACGTAAATGATCAGAAAAGTTCACTCGTGATCCAATCCTTTACGTCAATTTATGAAATTTAATATTATGACGAATTGAAAAAAAAACAAGACAGATATATCCCAAGTTTTAAAATATCCACTTCATATTTCCATTAAAGTTAAACATAAGCACAAGCACCCACTAGCGGTCATAAAATTTTAATTAATTTTTGCCAAATTGATCAACAAATTTGATTTTATGGCAGAGTTGCTTGCTTTATCGTTTGTGTGTGACAGTAAAGTCTACTCAAGCCAATACACTGGGATACACCTCCTCTTTCCTAACAAATTACCACGAGACGGAGAACAAAATTCAATTAACTTCACTTCTTCTCTCCCCTCCCCNCCCCCCCCCCCCCCCCCCCCCCCCCCCCACCCCCTTACTGACCCATATCCAAATTGAAATAAAGGATGCTAAAATATCATAAAAGAGGGGAGAAGATTGTGGATTACAGATGAAATATAAAACTAATTAGTTTCAATGGTGGGTCGATAGACCTTTTTCATCTCATTTTAATCCGTATTTCAATTGAAATGAAAACAACAAATTTTTTTAAAAAGTTCGCCAATCTTCCGAAATAAATCCATACCTGAGATCGCTTTGGAGAATTTGGAGTTGAGAGCTTATCTGCTACTTGATTGAGCACGTTAGCCTTCAACGTGATCTCCTGAAGCTTCTCTTGGAAGTTATTAAATTCCTGAAGTTCTTCGGTATGGTTATCAATCCACCTGGTAAGCACGTTCCACCTATCAGAAAGATCCTCGCGATGCTTGGTATCAACGACTTCTGATAATTGTAACATTTTCAAGTTCCGTTCAGCAGATTTACGCATGCAGGAAAAGCACTTCATCAAATTGTATACAGATCTGGGTCCATTGAAGGCGTCTGAACATTTTGCTCGCCTCTGTTTCTTGCCTAATTTAAAGTAAGCTTATAAATGCATTGTTTCAACGCTACTAAATAAGTGCAAGTAGATCGTATTTACCAGTTGCCGTAGAAGGCGATGAGTTGTTTTCATTATTGCTATTGGCAAGAATCTCTAGCAAAAAGCTCCGTAGATTCAACATATCCAGTTCAGATTGATTGATTAAGTTTGATTCAATGCACCCAAATAATAGGGTACAATCAGGTGATTCTTCCATAATAGAATAGGTAGCATCGTGGTGACCTCCGCGTACTGCCTGGACGCCGAAATCGCGGGAGGCAGGAGGGGCGGATTTTTTCCCATCGACTTCCTCTGAATTATTTAATGAGCACAAATGACTGCGCTGGAATAATGAATTGACTGCATCAGGTCCGGATTCATAGCCAGATGTGTGGGTCTAAAGGAGAAAGTGAGAACATTTCAGTATAAGAAATAACTCATTATTATGAAAACGTAAGCAAATAGCCGTTATGAAATAAAAGTTTTATTATAGGAAAGCAATTCAAATGTTCAAATTTAAAAAAAAATAGGCATCAGATTCACTAAACTATACCATTTTCCTATTTAATACTTTAAATGCCTGATAAATAGCCATAGTTAAGTATTATTTTCAATTTCAATTTCTTTTTTTTGGTTAGTTAGCTTGACAAAAAATAGAACTCATATCAAACAGGACTTATTTATTCAAGGTTATTAAGCGTTTTTTAATGTATGACTCAACAGCACGATAACGCCCAATTGAGAAGAGATTGGTTTAGAAAGAGTAGGGCAACATGCCTTCTCTGTGCAAGTAACACTAATTAAGTAGTAGTATTTTACGTAAGGATATGAAACTGAGAAAGTTTTAGAATTACTTAGTAAATAAGTAAGCAAGTTTATTTGTAGTAATAATCAATCCTACTCCCATCAAAACTAGGCTATCGTAGTTATGGAGTTGGAATTTTTTGAACAAAATATAAATGGTTCGCGAAATGCGTGATTTTGAAAATGGTGAAAATTAAAAAGTGATATTCTGGGGGGGGGGGGTAAGACTACGTTTCAATCAGGTATAATGACAACGGAGTGTGCAAAGAAATGCAAAAATCCTCGTTACCACACTTTTACTTTCACGCACAGCTCCAAATTTCAACCTTCTTCCATATTCATGAATAAAATTGTGCTAATTTCAAATCCCATATTTTGAATCTTGCGCAGTACATGCACTTTAACTAATTTGGTATTTTGGCCAAACACTTCAAAAAACTTATTTTAACATGTTGGCGAATACGTAAAGAGAACTCATTCTGCAAGGGAAATTAAATAACCTCTGCTAACTAAAGTCAGTTATTTTTAGGCCTAAATGAGGCATCTTAAACTGTATTTAACGAATACACGTTGGTATTATCATCAAAAATGATCCATGAAGATTATGGAAGTGAAACCGATAAATAACGTTGAAATCAACTTCGAAGAACAGTAACTTTCATTGTAACGGCCTAATAACAAACCATGACATGGTATTGTCGAAATAGAGTAGAAAATATTTTTCATTTATCAAGTGATTTGTGATAATCAAAACAAATTTATCCTCTTCCACAGCCCCCCATTGTTCAATTGTGTCAGATAAAAGGAGAATCATAAAGGGGTGCTTTAATTTGAATGAAAAAACACCTTACCGTATTCGTATCATGAGCAATAACGCTTTGAGAGTTGCTCAAAAATGCAGAGGGAGTGAGAGTACCATTAACGGGCTCTTCCATTTCAGTCTGAATACATTTGTCCTGTTTATCAGAAGAATGAGGTGCAGAAATTGAATATTCTTCTGAAAATGGATCTCTATCACCTGATTCCAAAAGTGCCTCAGAGCTTTCGCTTCCTCCATCATTAACTTCAACCATCTCAACGCCTTCTAAACTGGAAAAAGGTGTACTAGAAAGTCCCTCAAAACTCCACTCATCAATCTGTCGAGTAGTTCCTTTGGTTTGATGAAGTTGCTGTTCAAAATCAAGGGCCTCCGTTTCATCGGGAAATAGATCTTCCCAAAAGATGGCTTCCGGAAACTTGGCTTTGGGTTCGCTAGGTTCTATTGCCTCAATACTGGAATAATACGGCACCTGAAAAGAACCGAATTAAGTACTCCATTGTGCCCATTTAGCTCCTTCATAATTGGCTATTAAGATATACCTGGTAGTTATCCCAAGCACTCATCAAATGTTCAGAAGCATCAAATGGACACGTCGTTGTATCATCCAGAGAATGACTCAAACTAATCGCTTTATCCGTATGTGGTCCGTTGAGATCATCAAGAGACCGGGCCTTATCCATTGCTGCTTTCAACAAATGATCATCCGAACAGCTCCTTCTCAGGACACTGGTGGAAATCTCAACATTAGAATTGCTGTGAAGTTGGGCAACAAACATTTCGGCCGCTTCAGCAGCAGCTAAGTAGGAGTTCAATCGACGATCACTGCTACCACTGCTCCCTATGGCAGTTTTATGATGAGCTAATTCCGGTGAAGGGGTTCTGATAATATCCGATCCGGTTGACATTTCAGATATCAGTTTTCGCGCCTCTGAATGCGATATTGATGCAGGACTGTGGACATTCCCGTCTGCTTCTGTAAATTGAGACGTGTATGTGAGTGTGAATTTTCACTTACAATAAACTGGTTTAGTAAAGTAAAAAATTAATAGAAACTATTGCGTATGCACTGTTAAGAAAATTCACCTGAATTTTAAATCGCAGTTAGTGCGAATATGTTTACTTAGGACAGTGGAGAAATGAATAAGCTTAATTTTTTAATTCTCACGTACCATCTTTCAATTTTGTATTAAGCATACCAATTCTTGTCCTAAGTGGTAGTTTTTGAGTACAATCGAATCGTTCTGTGTGCAGAGTACCCGATAATATTGGAGGAAAAGGATCATCCTCAAATCTAAAAAATGACAAATGGGTAGTTCAGTACTCGAAAATTCGAAGAACGATTATTACTGTCTAAAGAAAGTTACTGCATATTGGTAGAATCAGTCCAGGCTTCTGTAACATTGGAAACGATTTCGTGGCTGTTGTTACGGCCGTCAACTCGATCATTCACGAAGATTCCATCAGACATTACGGTATCAGGTAAATTCAGATTTGGTTCTGTTGCTCGTGAAAACATAGAAAGATTATAAGATCTAATGCTTGTGTGCAAGTTTTAAAACGTTAAAAGCCCGAGTACAGTAATACACCTATGAGTGTGGCAACATTGAATTCTGATTGGTTCTTGAGGTGAGACACCGACCCGGCACGAACCAATGAAATTAGACTCGTGTGAATAAGACGATGTTTGACCTTACGAACACACATGATTGTAGGATAGTTAAGAAAATTTTTTGCAAATTTGCATCAATTTCAAGATGAGACTACCTTAATACGTACAACCGTCTTAATCGCCAGCTTGAACTTAGTAAATTTGCGAAAACCAATTATTGGAATCATTAAGACCACTAAATATTGCTTTAACATTTGACAAGTTTAAAAAGTTCTCATTAAGCTGAAAGTCAGTTTTATTGACTATTTCAGACCTTTAGGCGAGAGAAAGAGCTGGTGAAATTAGCAACACATTTGGCTCCTGAAACAAGTAGAAAACGAAATTTAAGGGAAGTTGCCACCTATTTTTTAATTGTTAATTGATGGCTCGCAATTGTAGAAATAAAAGATTGGGGATTTGAATTATTTCTGAGTTGTAGTTGACTAGAATGATCAGAACCTACTCAAAATTGCTCCTGATAGTGATCAAGTTCATTAATTGAATTAACGTAAAAGTACAAGCTGCAATCTAACTTGACAATCCCCCCTACCCACCCAT
>UZAE01012337.1:26214-45607 GCA_900617975.1 Rodentolepis nana
AAAATGTCAGCTAGACATCTGCTATAGCCTTTAATGATTGGCATACGACAACAAGTGTTGGAATAAAGTCTACAATACTAACTTGATTAGCATTGGTTAGTAGTGGGGTATATCGCCAAAAAATGTGATGATTTGCAAAAAATTATTTTTATAAATGAAAATTTTTAAATTGCGATCGGACTCACTTTGTAATAGTTAAATGCTGCCTCGCGGTTCTTTTGCGTTAGGCTTGTCAGGAATTGCATCCAGTTTTGGCGATAAGGGAGATCTTTAAATGAAAAGAATTACTCTAAGTGATTACGCAATATTACTGCAGCAAATGACAAGGTTTGAAACTTATTTCCTAAAAATTGTAGGCACCAATATAAATTGTAGCATAAAGAGGCACTTTTACCGCATTTCAACATCTAAACTATTGTCTCGTAATGGCTAATGCAGATATTTTCTTCGACAGTGGTTTGTCTTCGTGTAGTTGGTTGGAATTCTTCACATTTTCAATTACGGTTGCTGAAGTTCACTGCAGATGTACTCTGTTAACTCCCATCAATCAGATAATGCGCTTAGTTAAAACCTTGTAGACTGTCGAGCAGTAAATCTTCAGAGAGCTTTATTAGTCTGACTTGCTGTGAAAATAAAGCCCCACCTTTCAAAATTGAGACCCGATTTCTAAAATATATACCCATCTATACTTAATACTTGACACCTAATCTTTAGTGTTGAGCGCGATAACTAATCGCCAAGATAAAGCCGAAGAAGTCTAAGAAAAATAAATCGATCTTTGAGTGTTATGTTAGCATTGAGGTGTGAATTTCTCGGAAAGAAATATGATATAGCACAAATTTCAAATGATAGGCCAGCGTCATTTTACTCAAATGCGTAGATCAACTTAACTCTACCTACGCATTTCTTAAACTAAGGAACTCCATTCAATAAATCAAGTCAATCGATAAATAATTTGCCTTTGCTTTAACAAGCAAGGACCCACCCGTCACAACAAAATGTAAATCTAATAAACTACCGAATACATATATGCAGGTATATATATGACGTTTTTAAATGGTTGTTAAATGACTTACTGCACTTAATTCGTCGAAGTAGGCAGAAATTCGTCTCGAGGTCATTTTCAATAGCTGCAAGACAGAAAGTCTGTGAGCTTATGTAAAATTAACGGGCTACTTAAATTAAAATAAGTAGCAATATTAATCTCGATATGCTTTAATTATGACTACTAAGCATTTTGAGTTGGCACAAGCTAAGACATAAATTGCTTGTAATACAGTACTTTTAACTCTTGGTGGGATATAAACATTGGTATAATTTTTTGCAGAAAATATTTAGTGTTTAGTATTGATGGAGTAGCGGAATATAGTTAAATCTAATTATTTCCAGCAGGGTAATGTTGAAAACGCTAGCTTTGGAAATAATCTAAGCAACAATTATAAAAAGAAAACTTGATATGAAATAACTATAAAGAAATAATTATTGATCAGTACCCATTTACTTATGACTATGTAGAAAGCCCACATCAGGAGGAACTAAATAAAAATCCCAAAATCTGAGACACTCCGAATTGGAATACATTTTAATATAACATTCCTTCAAAGTAATTAGTTGACTTACATAGCTACAATTATAAGATAAGCTGGCTCTAATTATAGGAGAAAAGAATAAAACGTGTATAGGTGGTTCTCACATACGAAATAATCTTTGATAACTTAGCTATTAAATCTACTTAGAATCAGTAGATCTGCCAATCGATCTAATTAACTAAAACTATCGAACTATAAAATACTTAAAATATTACATCAAATTAAATCTATGCTAAGATTTTTCTACGCAGAATTTGTGGTGTGCCTTTAACTGAAATATTTTCCTTTTATTATATGTTAAAAAATCGAATATACATTTCCTTTCCAAGCCATCGTGCGGCAAACGTGCACACATGCGTACGGTGCCGACAACGACCACATCACAATAGCCACCAGCATGAAAGCTAAGGTGGAAGGGTATGAGTCATCCACAGGGTGGCTGTGCGGACCTCTTGTGCGGTAGTATAACTTTGCGTGTTAGCAGACGTACACTAAGTGCAGTAGCCATAGTATAACAGTATTGACCACGCTACAGTGACGCCGTGCCACGCAACGTGTAAGTTAAGCAAGAGATAGGCATGTAGGGAACGGAGTGAGCATGCCAAGTAAACAGTGGTGCAGTGCGATGCAGAAAGATGAGTCAATATTGTATTTTTATTTTGAAGCAGTAAATGCAGAATAACAACATACTGAACATTCAATGTTTCACACAGCAAGTGTTAAAAGCTATCACTGTGAACTCCGATACACAGCTCAGTACATTACAAGACGTCCCTTCTATAGCGACCACGCCATGTATTATCCTGTCTAGATACTACTGAAACGCCTATCTTATGAGTTAAGTAGACAAAGAGATCATCCCTATCTCATCAGTATTTTGAGCATTAAACAAGAATTGCCAAATTTCGGTTTCTTTTTAAACAATACTTAACCATTAGACCCAAAGGTACCAGTGTTAGTCACTATTGTCGAATTAAAAGCACTAGCTTCTTATCACCTGTGTGTCATAAATGACGGAAGATAAATTAAACGAGTTATGGGAAAGCAAGCGCAGTAAACAATTTGAGTGTCTGGGAGGGTTAAATTAAATCGGTAATCTATTAAATAATGGAATAATCACTTTGAATAGTGAAGTCTAGTTGTTTAAATGTTCAGGAACCTGTTTACTTATCACTTCACCAAGAATTTCTGAAACCACCCACTCCATCATAATTTTAGTTCCGGAACAGGAGTGGAAGAATATCCTCCGATCCATACAGACTGTCAAACAATATCTCCCAGTCCTCATATCCACATATTCCGCAGGCTAGTGTTTAAATACAGTTCGAATTTCAGGCATTACTGAAATGATTGTCAGCCGATTTCATTACACACACAAAAATTGTTAAAAAAATGGCCAGACCAAAGCAGATTTGTGTACACTTAAAGAATTTCTTACACATTCAATGAGTTTTATAAGTTAATAGAGGTCGTGAGTTAATTACTCATCATGATCTAATGGAATGTGTCGAGACTCAATGTGAGTTGTAATAAAAAAAGTCTCTTTCTGACGTTGCAGACGTGGCACTCACGAAGAGTCATAAAATAGAATTTGTAATTTAATTAAAAACAATTCAGAGTTCTCAGCTTTTAGACAGGAATAATAGCTGTAGAGCTGTTAACTAGCTACTCTCATTAGGAAGGAATCCGTCAGAGGTGTGGTGATCATTCAGAAACAAAGTAACAATAGCTCAATTCACTCGACACCGCCTTTTGCTTATCTCAACTAACATTAGGTGTAATATTGAAATTGAAGTATCTCCCTATTCAACTGGCGTTCAGATGGGGGAACATCTGCCGCTTGCCAACTGCAGGTGAGTAGGGTACTCCGTATTCAACTGGAAATAATGCCAAATAAACACCTAGAGAAATTGCAGTTCTGTTTTCAAAAAATAATTTTCCATCCGATAAAGGGTAATGGGTCTTTTTTCCAGTCAACTATAGACACGAAAAGTAAAAAAATATTGTTAAAGTTCCTTTTGGCAATGACATTTAAGTTACTAATGGTGGGTACAATTTTAGCACCCTGACGAAGGCAAAGACCAATGTTGTGAAATCCTAATGTTTTCAATTTAAACATCTCCTTTAAAAGCGCTCTCTTATCAATTAATCATGAATAAAAGATTTTATATTATCTTAAAATTTCGTTTTTACCAATAAGTAAATGAAACAAATAAGATATACACCTCTTTGCGGGTATGACAATGAAACTAAAGAATTTAAAGGGTAAAAACGATTAAAATCCGAAAAGAATGCTCCGAATTTTACATAACTCAGTTTCATTTTATAAACTGGGTATGTTTGTAGAACATACAAGGTGCTACCTAAATGGAGAACTTGCATGATACCGTTTATAGTTTTAAAAGGTATTATTTTCGAAATCATTTGGCGCTTAAATTCTAAAATAGCAAATAATTTTAAGCGCACAAAGTCCCACTTGAAATCTAAAATCAGCCTTTGGGAGCCACACAATTTGCTAGAGATAAATATGATTTGAGGTTGGATTTATGATAATCTAACAAAAAAATCAGACCTTTTTCAGCGACATTTACTGTCAAAGATTGCACATGAAGGAATGAAGGTTTTACGATAACCTATCTTCCATTTCTGGACACGTGTCTCAGGAAATAGGGAGGAATTTAAAGTGACAGAGGAGAGGAAAGAGGAAAACGAGTGGTTATGATGAGAACAGCAACCGGAGAGATTAACTAATTGCAGCCATTTTGAAATTAGATTCGATCGTCGATATAACTCGAGAACGCAGGAGTTGTTTAAATGACAGTTCAGAAACGGAAACTGGTGATTCACTAAAGTCTCAAATATCTCAAAATGGTTCCATCATTTCATGAGAGAAAAAAAGAATTTTTTATTATTGAATCGTTTAGTTTTTTTGTCTTGTTATTTGAAATACAATTCATGCAAAGTTGTAGGGCTATTGGCACAAAAATTGGAAAAGAAAAAATGATAACAGAAATTTGGCAAGAAAAAACCGAGAACGAAAATTATGAAATAGACATTCAATGTTATAAGGATTAAAAATTCGTGAGTGACTTTAAACTTACTTAAATTAAAACCCTCTCCATTTGTGTCACGAAGACATAAAGATTTTCTTTTCATAATTATTAGACCTAGTAGAAATATTACGTAGATATAATAACAAATCCCTATTTAGAAAACCCACATTCACTGACCACCTCAAGGAAAGTAAGGGTGATTATCGGCTTAGAAACCACCGTCTGGACCGATAAAGTCATCTGTTAATTCATAAATGAGTTGAGTTTCTTAAATCTTCTTTCGTAATATTATACGATAGGAGAGACTTAATTTGCTCGAGTATATTGAGGATAACCCATATGAGCACGTTTGAAATAAAATCCCAAATTATTGGAATAGGGGATAAGTAGATAACGATCTCGTCACTAGGCCAACCTTTGAAAGTATAAAATAACTCAAACCCAGCTCAGGCACTCACGGACAAAACGACAAATTAACCAATCAACGAGCAGCTTGAATTTATAATTTCCCTTAGCATTGCCAAGTGGTTACTCTGTATCAACTGCGAAGCAAAGTTGGCGATAAGATCAGCATTTCATCGACCACAACATAGCGTTTTATTGCGCTTGAATTCAACTAATAGCTATTCATGTTTTTTAATCCGGTATATCACCCAGAAAATTTGATATTAACAGGGAACTTATGGTGATTTTCAGGCAAGTTCCAGGGCCTGCAGTCAATAGATTGACGAGGCATTCACTTTCAATGCTTACTTTTCATTAGAAAAAAAACTCCTTCGGGTGAGAAGTGGATAAACAAAGCACTTGTCGGGTCACACTATGTTTCGGTCACAGACAACTTGTTAACATTGTTTCAGTTTATTTCCGAATTCATTGCTGCGAGAAAATTCGAAACTGCTACGTTATTTTGACTGTACAAGGTTGATAGCAAAGCAATCCCTTATTTTAAAAGGGTATCATTCGATTAAGATTCAAGACGTGGAGAGTAACTGGGTTTCAATATTGAGCATGAGCTGTTTCTGAAATCATTCTTGGCTCCATTACAGAACAAATGATATCAGGATTACATCGATTTGAACACGGATTTAACACTATGTCACTATATCACTCCCTTGAACATTTAAATACGTGGATACAATAAGCGAGCAATTTTTCCCATCATCGCGGTAATTCACGACTATTTCATGCTCATTCGAGTAAAAACGCAGGCCTCAGTGTTACAGCACAAACAGTAACAAGATGTTCGCCCCTATTTACCACACATTCAGCACTGAGTTTTAAATAGCAAACACTGCCAAAATAAATATAGCATACATCGAGTCGGAGAGTACGCACTATTCTATCAAATGCGTTTAAGTGACAAAAATAGGCAGAGCCCTTCACGGTAAAGAACGCTGTAACTATGGGAGATAGCAACTCCCAGTAAGTCGGGTGACTTGGGGTGTGGGATAGACTTACCTACTCGTGGTGCACCCTGGGCAACGTATAACCATACGGCAAAAAAAGTCTATTAACCGGTAGTTGACTTCTCACTTCAAACAACCACCCCCCTCACTGTATGTCATATTTGACCCCTACCACAGTACTCATCTTACCCTTTCTGAGCCTCTATGCCTGTCTGTCTCTTTTACATCTGTGAATCACTCTTCTATTCCCCCTCCCGAATTCTTCTCACTTTCACGTTCCTCCCCCCCCTCTGTGAAGCTTGAAGTCAACTAAAGGGCTAATGTAATTATCAAAACGCCTGCCATTTGTTATAAATAAGTTGGGTGACTAAAGGCTGCTTTCTGATCTATTAAGTAATGCACTTAAAAATGCTCTTTGGACATTTATATATAATTATATATATATATACAATAAACAGTGGCATATTAGTAGTGGCTCGACTGCGCGCAAAATTGTTTTGAAAAAAAGAATGATGAAGCGAGAAATGGGTTGGGCTCGAGCAGACTTGAATCTTAGCCATGGTAATCCATTAACAAATGTGCTTTAAGCTCACCATTAAGGAGTGTATAGTGCTAATTAATGTGCGAAAATTACAATCAATGTGAATGCTATTTCATTCAGACCTAAATGAACGAACAAGCTCAACTAGATTAGAGGGAAGTGAAAGAATTTGGAATTAAGTTTCACAAATGGTCATGGTACTTTTTTGGGGTTGTGCAGGTTTCAGCACGCTCCATGACATTATACCTCACTGTGGATGAGTGAATTCATTCGTAGTTAGATATACCAGACCAGATGCGTTTACATGCGTTGTTTATCTATTACAAATGCTTCTAGTGAAGAACCTGTTGGATCGTGTTTAGAATCTCAAGAAAAACTATTAAAAGAGAGCATTGGTTTAATGGCTTACCTCAATTTCTTATTGCGATTCAAAATAGAAGTCAGAATAGAAATAGTTTATGAACAGATCATATTAAAGGAGGTGTGGGGGGATAAAATTGGAGAACAGTTCAAACGTATGTATTATTAAAGGGTTTTGAACCATAATCCTTTGGAAGAAGCTTGGTAAACGGTTATTCGGGACAAAGAATAAGCTCTCGAGATTGATAAATCTACATTTCTTCGATTATCTTTTCCATATTATAGCAAAGCCAGATTAAGTTCCAAAATGTCAAGGTAGAACCTCTACAATTTATCAGAAAGACATTATGAATAGATGTCTATGTGTTTCTCTAAATTTATTAACAAAACAAAAAAAAGATAAATTGTTAAAAAACTAATCAGCTTCTAAATTAGCCCAAATCCCAGAATTAAATTATAATAAGAAAATGCTTTATTCCACATTTCAACAAATCTGCAAAATTTCAGCAATAATTATCAATTTATTATCATTTTTTATTGAATCACAACTATTCATTTCTAACCAGCACACACTTTAATGCGAATGCTAATTCGCCAAATACTTCCAATTGACCAGTTTTGTGCATTCGTTGTGATAAATACCTAATCACATGCTAAATGTTATTCCCTGGTTCATTAGTTCTAATCGGAATGCTATTGGGTTAACAAATTGTGTCCTTAACATAATTAGTGATAAACTATGAACCGGCGTTGTTTATCTATTTAAAGCCATACAAGATCGATAATAAAGTTGGATATGTCGTAGCCTAGCTTGACCAAGTACCTGTCCTTTCAGATGGTGAAAGTCAAAAATCAAACTGGTATTGTTCTAAAAATAATTAGGAAAGTTTCAAATATTCCCTAAGGCATGAATGACTCCAGTTAGAACAATAAGCATCAAAACGAACTCAACACATAAGCCATTTTTAGTTAAATCATAGACACATTCACCAGCGAAATATCAATCAAAATTATTTATCAATATGGAGAAATAGACTGATTTAAAGAAAACTGTTATTTAAAAATTCTTTATTGATTACGTGTGAATCGGTATTCCCATAGCTAGATACATTCAATGCTCTCAGAAAGTATATTACCTATCGTGGCACGCATTTATACCAGAGCATTGATTCTTGATGGATTTATTCATTATACTACAGAGTCCAGCAGATCCTGATATAAGTGTCACATTATTTGTAACTTAATGATATGTGGTAACTGAGAAAAAAAGATAACGGCACACCTTTATCTCCTATGGAGTAAAATTGATAGGCTGCTTAAGAGCCGCAAATGCTCCCTTTAATGAGCTAACAGAAACCTCTGGACAGATGGACATGCAGCAAAGTGACGATAGAGGCAGTGTGGAAGTGACAAGTACCCTCCAAGTAACCATTTCAAGGGACAGAAAGAAAAGTACATCTGCTCAGGAGTAGTGCTTTGAACCAAACTTGTAAATAAAAATAAGTCTCAACACTGATTTAAAGACCCATCAAAAAGACTTATTAAATTTCAGAAATGATGGTAGTGTGTACGCGATGCTCTGTTATTCACAAAATTGATGGAAAAGTCGCAAATAGGAAATCAGGGCGTATTTGGAGCTTTCCCAAAAAGCTATTTTTCTCCTCTTACCGCATTCCACCATGAAAAGAGCTGGGAAAAATGATGTCCACAAAAACAGAAAATTCCATTTTTACTATTGTGCAATTCAGTTAACAAAAAAATTAACAAAATTTGAATGGATATCTGCTGTACTCAATGCTAGAGTATAGGGTCGGAGAAAATCCCAAATTAAATGTCAACCAATCAGCTAGAAGAAGGAAAAACCATTTATCTTAAATGTTAAAGATGTGTCTGAGAAAAAAGTTAAGGATAGGGTGTAGTGCTATGGTAATTTCGATAGAGGAGTTATGGTGCCTAGGAAATTGTAGTTTTGCATATTGTTAGAATAAAGTTGGCCTAAATTGCGTTATCTGGAGACAATTCAAGGAATTGAAATATGATGAATGCCTCCATTCTAAGCTCCTGAAATGGCCGAGGTGCTTTCAAAGAATCGTCAAGCTAATAAAACACGAAGAGGTTAGTTGGGGTAGAATTTTATCTTGTCCCACTTTAAAACTAGGCTATTATTCATTTGGCTTACACAATTTGTATGTCCTACTTTATATGTATTTTCAGTGTTATTTTCCAGTTAGCCAAATCTAAATTTGCGTGATTGGGGGCTTTATGAGTTTATTTTTACGGTATTCAAAGCTCGGCGACCAATATTGATACCCTCTCGCATTTAGGGACAAACAGAGGAGGCTAATCGAGCCAGTGGAATCTGTCCTATGAAGTGTCATCTCAAGCAGATGAATGTTTTTCTCAAGAATATTCAATTGCCTAAACTATGAATATCACCTGTTTGCTATAATTAACTTAAACAGGTTCAAAGTTAGCTTGGTTATTGACCCTGGTGAGATGTCAAAGGAGTACGTGAAATACCTATGCGTGAAAAAATACTGCTTCGATGGAGATCAAAAGTGCCCTTTTAACAAGTCCATAAGCCCTAATCTCTCAGTGATCTTTGGAGACAGGAAAATTTTCATGTTAAGAATGCGGAAGAGAAATCATGTTTAGACTATTTGCTTGAAAAAGTACTTTTAGGCCTCTGTGCGCAAATGTATTCACGCAGTAAGCGCTTTATAAATAGGACATATTGCAAAAGATAAAAGTTAATAATAGAAAGTTGAGAAATTTGGACTTAATCACAATCAGCGAGGAATTAATTTTGTACTTCAGAGGACACTAAGTAAAAGGGAACCTCAATAGCCCCTTTCAACAAAATGCCTATTCTGTTGTCTTATTTGGTCAGAGAGACGGATGACAATTCACCCCTAGGAATGCGTCAAAACCATTTCATTCAAGTTAGGGAAGAGTGTGCTGGATTTTAAGCACCCTTCATCACGTGTATTTACTTATTAGCCAGAAACCAGTTGCCTCGGGTCTGATTTCACATTAGCACACTTTGATTTTTTCTTTTGACAGAATTAAATGTGGAAAGTAACCTAAACTCTAGCTCAGTTTAAACTAATAATTAAAGTAATATAGCAAAATGTGATCTAAAAAGTCGAATAAACGGGAGATAAATATTCGGATTATATAACGGACAAAAGATTTCGTTTAAATAGCTCTTCATCACAAATGTTAGACCATTTTTTAATTTAACTATAAAGTGACCCCACTTTATTCTTCGACTTTGTGCTGACACGCAATTGTTTAGTAAGCCCAATTCTTATGAACTATAAAAACGCAAATTTTGTAATCAAATAGACCACAAGGAAATCGTTAATTGGGTTTAATTAGAAATAAAATAGCTTGGATTGTAGTGAGAAAGACTAAAGAACTAAAGACAAACCTTAAGCGTATTCAGCCATTGAAAGGTCAGGCTTGAGTTAGTTTGTCATTAATGAAAAGGTCGTATCAAAAAATCCACTTAGACAGGGTCATTAATCACCTTTATTGTATCATCCACATAAAGCACAGATTTCCACATGCCGCCAGTAGACACTGATTTCACTTTTTCATGACGACAATCCAGGCGTGTGCCAATTACCCAGGGGCAAAAATGTGCTTGGTTAACAGTTATGAAATTTACAGACCGACTCCAGTCCTTCTAGAAGTAGAAGGAGGAAAACTCTAGATTGACCGATTTGTTGACTAAATTTCAACCTCAAACAAAATCGTGTTATGCACTTTGGAAGTGTTAAAAAAAGGCACACAATATGAATAACAAAAAGTTCGCATAGTGCTTCAAATTTGCATGGCCTCTTAATAATGTTCGTAATCGATTACAACCTTTTTAGTGTTAATCAAATCCATCAAGAGCACTGATTTCGCAAATGAACGCGCTGACCATTGTGTCACCCCGAGTGCACTTTTGTTTTATTTTTCTTGATCGAAATACGAAAGTGGAATTGATAGTCAATACAAAAACCCATTATAGCATAAGCAATTGGATAATGTGTATACTGGATCTGAAATTGCCTGTTAGAGAGATTAAAGGAAGCCTCTTCTACATAAAATATTTATTTATTTATTTCAAATGACAGGCGTTTTGATAATTATCATTAGCCCTTTAGTTGACTTCGGGCTTCACAGANATACGTTGCCCAGGGTGCACCACGTGGAGGCAAGTCTATCGCACACCCCAAGGAACCAAATAAATTAAACTTAGAAATCTTTTAACGCTTGTTACTATATGTCACAAATAACAATACAAACCCCAACTCAGAGCTCTGTAGCCCTTAAATATTAGATTTTATTCAGCTATTAATTTGATAATAGCTGATTTATGACAATGGGAATGTGAAAATGTTTCATTTTGCTTAAAATATAAGGTTTAACATGAGAGAAATTTATTCCTTTTATTTTAGTTGTCCATTGCCAACTCAGAATTTTGATTAGAATTGCTATTTTTAACAATTAATCAACCCGTTCTGCTCCATAATGATTTAAAGGCTACGATTTTTATGAAAGGCGCATCAAACTGGCATATACGAACAGCAGAAAATCGATTTCCAAAATTTCTATTTACCCCCGATATTTTGAATTGAACTGGTGTAGGAAGCCACTAGCGCCTTTATTAAAGCTATTTATTTTTTTCCAGTTGCTACCATCAACCTCAGTCAATGATTTAGTTCCAGCAATATCTCAAGATCTGGTGAAACACACGGAAGAAGAGAAAATCGATGGATGGTGCTGATGAGGCGAACAAATTTTCTCATCAATTATAAGTTACGAAAAAAACATACAAGACGATCAACAGAAGATAGAAACACACGGTCTACTCACTACAAACATGTACTCAGTACGTTATTTTCAGTGTCGGCATTGCATAATGTGCTACCGTGCGGACATTACACACAGATCAGCTAGGTTCAAGGTCACTGCGCACTTTAAATTATGCACCAATTTTGTTCAAATGCATCAATGATTTTTCTATATCTTGGCAGCATTCAGTTAAGTAGTTTCTATTTTAGACATCTCACAAAGTAATCACTTGCGTTTAAGCAAATCGATGTTGCCTCCTTTAAACGGAATCTCGATTTTTGGTCAAGTTTCAAAAATTCTCGCAGAAAGTTACTTTGACCAGTTGCTCAAATTTTGTTCAAAGTGTGTCTTAGTAACTTATTAGAGAATTTCGTCGTTTGGAAATTTCATATATTCCATAGAATTGACAATTTATTTAGCAAGGCTTTGATTCATCCCATATGCGATGTTGAGCACACAGTTTACAGAGCTCTGCTAACTTAATGTTTTGGCTACCGCATCTCTTTTGCGGTACAGTTGTAAACTGTGGAACACCACGTAGAGTTAATTCTTCTCCTCAACCTTTGGAGAAAAACTGATTGCAAGCCGTAAAGCAGACCATTCTTGATTATATTGCCGTCCAATAAGCATTGGACGTACAAGGCAAGCAGTTAAGAAGACGACTTGAGATGTGCGAATTTTATTCCATAAATTATGTTACTAAATGAGTATACTCATCTTGAAGTTGCTAGACTGCCATTGTCTTTATCATTTGTTGGCCTTACGGTTATTCGATGTCAGCTGATTCTCACAGTGAAAATTGTTTATTTTGTACACTGTGGGAACAAATAACAGTTCTCGTAAATATAGCCAAGCGGCATTCCTATTATTATGAGATGTGAGTAGTATATCACCCCAAATTATGTATTCAACGCTTTTCTGAACGTTTATTAGTGGCCAACACCTATGACAAGAGTTGTGAAAGTTGAACTCTACCTTCATAAAATGCCATATTTGTTACAACATGTTTGGTGATACCATTAAGGTGCTACCAAGCCCAAGCATAAAAAGTTTCAATTCGAGTTTCAACTCGTATTTTTCAACTCTATGTGCATACAATTCTCAGTGATATATGTTTTAATGCATTCTTAGGTACTTCGAAGAATGGCAGTTTAGTAAACTGCACATATTTTCTTGTGATAAGTGTAGAAATTTTAATACACTTTCCACCATTTATATTATGTTCCGTCAAATTAAGTCGAAGACGAATTCGATGGAAGTAAACTACTTAGGCATTCAAAATATTAATTTACGTTGAATGTTTATTTCAAATGGCAGGCACTTTGTTAGTTATCATTAGCCCTTTAGCTGACTTCAGGTTTCACAGAGGAGGAGGGAAAGATCAAAGTGACAAAAAGTCGAGAGTGGGGGGGGGGGACAGAGTAAAAGAGACAGGCAGGCACAAAGGTTGAGTAAATGGTAAGGCGAGATCTGGTGAAATGGTGGAATATGACATACAGTGGATGATTGTAGTTAGAAGTCAGAAGTCAACTGCCAGTTTCTAGACTTTTTTCCGTATGAGCATACGTTGCCCAGGGTGCACCACGTGGAGGAAAGTCTATCACACACCCCATTTTCGTTCAATGTTAAGAGGATAAATATTGCTCAATGNTAAGTCAGAAGTCAACTGCCAGTTAGTAGACTTTTTTCCGTATGAGCATACGTTGCCCAGGGTGCACCACGTGGAGGAAAGTCTATCACACACCCCATTTTCGTTCAATGTTAAGAGGATAAATATTGCTCAATGTGGGGCGTGCGATAGATTTACCTCCACGTGGTGCACCCTGGGCAACGTATACCATCACCCCACTGTATGTCATATTCGACTACTTCCACAGTACTCTTCCTACCTTCTTTTTTTCTGTGAGGCCTGAAGTCACCTAAAGGGCTAATAAAACTTTTAAAATGCCTGCAATTTGTTATAAATTTTGAGAACTTTACGAGGGTCAACTCAGTCCTAACTCATCACAAGCTCATTCCGAATGTTTTATGGAGGTTCTATAACTCTGATTTACTTCTCCCAGTGTTAAAATTGTGAGGGCTTTGTCCGATAGAGAATAGGAGTACAAGTGGATTTTTTACCAAAAATGGTATACACTTAGAACTGAGCGAATCGATAAAAATTCTGGCAGCTGCAAATAACTCACCTTGACAACCGCAGATCGGTGAAGCGGTATTTACTAAGCCTGACAACGCTTTTAGCCCGCATATTGGTTGCGAATGCAAGGTTTAAAGTGGTGGATATCGAGTGATGACAGATTTTTCCCTTCACAAAATCAAGAAAAGCCTGTCCTTTGTCATTTCGTGATAAAATGTTGCACTTGGAGGCTAGTTTTCGTTTAACCTATTTATACCACTTAATATGAGTAGTTCAACGAATGCTTGTTTCAAATTTATGTTCACAAGTTAGCATGTGTACTAGGAAATGTAGCGGTAATATGAGTATCTGCTAGAGGTCGGCTAATTCCCTCTCATTGCATATTTAGTGACTTAAAGGGTTAAACTCGCGGTTTATAAGAAGGAATAGCTGGAATTTAGCCCTAACCCCAAAGTACTCCTACAGACATTCTTTCTGCCCAATGTGATTAATATGAAATAATTCTTTCAATTGGACTGGGATTTAAACTGGCGGATGCCGTTACCCAGTTAAGGGTATTCTAATTAATGTGCAGCAGGTCACCCGGCCTTACTTATGGTNATACGTTGCCCAGGGTGCACCACGTGGAGGTAAGTCTATCGCACACCCCTCTACATAAAATATGAGCGCTCGGGAACAAGGTGCTTTAAGAGGATTGGAATAAATACATAATGAATGAGTAGGGCACTTAGGAGAAAAGAAGCACATTAACGAAACCTCGGGATATTAGCTCCTCTCATAGATTAGACTGTAATGAATTAACATGAGCAGATGTCTCCTGATTTATTCATGCATGATCTAATTGGTAGATTAGTGTCGCATAATGCCAAACAATTGCAAATTACGAAGCATCATTGAAGAATTAATCCGAGTTGATTGCAGAACCGCCAAGTAGGAAAAAAGAGTTCGTAATAAATACCAGGAGCCGGCTTTTCCATTTTTTAGGGAAAGCAACAAGCGTTTAGAAGAGTGAATATAATTTGACCTTGATGATGACTAATGAAATCAGCGCACAAACTATGTAAATAAGATTACAGGTTGTGGGAAATGTTAGTGGAACAGAATAGTTCTATTTTGTCCCTTGATTTTTCCCATAGAGATTTTCTGACATAATTCCCATTGTAAAGAAATTTCCTAGTAGAATGACAAATGGTGTTGCAATATCTAGTGGAATTTAAATCAGTTCAGAAAGCACTAGGACTTGTTTAAAATTCAAATGAGCGTTGAAGACAAAATCAAGGTTCATTTAGCTTATTCATCATTTTGAAAAGACATTCTATTGTGCTTGCTATGGACAAACTACACCTCGTTTAACTTTATTTATGAACGATTATTCGATAAAGAAATTTATTCAAAGAATAAATGAACTTGTTATAAGTGGCTTCTTAGAACTGATGGGTATTGTCCTGTAAGATTTTCAATTACGGCAATGAAATAAAAGGCCTTTTTATGATATAATTTAGGGTCTAAATCTGGCCCCGAAACTTGGAGTAAGATTATTTAACATCCCCCTCTGAGAAGAGTCTCAGAAGTTGCCTTCTTTCTGCCCCTTAACTGACTGGTTTATTGCAAAGCTGACACGCGACTAGTGCCTTTCTCCAAAGCGTCTAATACGTACATAATAGTCCATGGAGTGAATTCTGTTTGGGAGGAGGAGGAGGAGGAGGAGAGGGGAAGCTAGCTTGGAAGACAAATGGTGAGGCCGCCGTAGTCGTAAAAATTGTCTAACGACCATTTATGATTTCTGTAGAAGTGTCATATGTTCCATTATCCCCCTATTCTCAATAACAAGGACTTTACTAGCACAGTGGTCAACAATTTCAAGTAGACATCTAAATTCAAGCTCTTAAGCCCTCTTTGAAAATATGCGAAGGAAAGCATTAAATCACCCTTAGTGGATGACACGTCCGAAAACTATGACAGATTTTCTAAAGCTTAGTTTGTTTAACTCGAGGGGTGTCTATTGGACAGTTTAAGGGCCATTAGGCAAAAGCTACTAATAATCATATTACAAACATATTCAATAGAAATTCGCCCACCAAACATCCAGAATGTTACAAAAGTCTACTTATAACAGTCTTCCCAAAATATCACTCCCTCGGGTAAAGACAAGTAGTGAAATTCAAATTTTAATAAGCTTAATCTATTACCTAGAGCAGATTTCTAAAACCAATAAACCTAACAGATTCCCGTGCGAAAATTCGATGCAATTTGAACCCTGAGAATTCGGAAGACAAAGATTGCGTTCTGATTAAAGGAAAATGCCATCAAAAGAAGCACAGAAACGAGCAAGGCCTCATACTCAGGGAGAGAGAGAGAGAGAACAACAAATTACCAGATCAAAAAAGAGATAATTTCTTCAAAATGACATGCGATGTTATTTTCTTGGGGGAAACGCAAGCAGGAAGGAGCAGAGTAAAAGGGGACGGACATTTGACAACTAAAAAGCCAGTGAGACAAATGAGAGAAGAAGGAGAGACTTTAGCATAGCCTCCCTTAGCCAATCAAAATCCGACAAGAGAATGCTTCGACTTTGAGTGTGGGAGAAAGCATGTAAAGGGAGATTAAAAATGAACTCCATTGAAAAAAAAAACAAATAATTTAATTATTAACTCCTGTCCAAAACTACACTGGGCTTATGAAGACTTTGACATTATTTAAAATTCCCGTAGTTGCTAAACTATTCGAAACGAACGAATGGTACAAGACCCTCCGACAACAATTGCGAATTTTGGTCAGAAATAATCTTGTGAACTAAGATTCATGTCTCACTTGAAAGTTCGTACCAAATTAACCGACGAAACATTTCAGACAGTTGGTAATTTAATCAAAAAATGAATGTCTGTCTGTCTGGTTAAGTTGGTTTATAAATAAACAACAGCCAACCACGTATAAATTGTTGTTTTGTACATAAGAGTGAGGAGTGGTCGCGACTTTCAATGTCTGCAACTCTGACAGACATTGAGTGGGGACAAAGTAGACTTTGTTTCAAAATTGTTACAAATTGATTCCACTAATACACAATTCACAAATCGTAAAGAAACAGAAAGGAAGGAGTACCAGTAGTGGTATAAATATTTATACGACTACTTTATCAGGTAGTAGGGATACCATTTATTCATTACACTAAAAGAGAGGATGTCAATAAGAAATCTCAAGATTTGAGTTCAGTTTGTGTGCAGACACGGAGAAGGAAACGACTCTAAGAGTTTTTTTTCTTGGTAGACGAACTGTCAACGTTATTCATGAGAAATACGGGATGTTCGATAGACTAACTTCTACGTGGTGCACACTGGGCAAACGCATACTCATACGACAAAAAAGACTATAAACAGGCAGTTGACTTTAAACTACAAAGACCAGACTGTATGTCATACTCGACAACGTCCACCCCTCTGTGAAGCCCAAAATCAACTAAAGGGCTAATGATAAATACCATAAAGCCATCCACTTGATATATATAAATAAATTCATGAAAAATACAATTTTTCTTTGCAATAAAGGGTAAAAATGCCAAACTTAAGGCAAGGAGATAATAAGTTAGACATTAATTTCTTCTTTATTTTCATCAAGGCTTGGATGTCATCAAGGCTACTAAATTCACTACTGGAACTTCTATACAAATGCTTGAAGTCCTCCTATGTCAATCTTGATTTTAAGGATTTAAATCGGGGAACATGAAGTTGAATGATGCGACAAAATCAGGATGTACTTCAAATTTCGCTAATGATGATGTCACAACTTCAATTAGAACTAAGGTATCCATACATTTGCAATTTTCAAATTCCGAATTCCAGAAGATCAGTTCAAATTTACATACAAACCGACATTACTGAAACAGCAATCATCTCTTCATGAAGGAGAAGGAACAATTAGAAAACAAAGAGGCTTCGCTATTTTGCTAACAATCATCCGAAAAATGGCATTCACGTTAAAATTGAATGCTTTCATTACAGTCAAATAAGTAATTACTGATCACATATAGTCGGCTGTGAACATTCTGAAACGGAATATTTACGAATATTCACAATAAGGCCCCATTATCATAAGTTTCTCAGTTGAAAAAATGTTATCATGTCTCATTTTGGTAGTAAAATAATTTCTTATCCATTTTAAAGGAAAACATTTTGCTTTAAGGTGTTAAGAGGTAATAACTTAAACATGAAGAGATTTAATGAAAATCGATTTTTCACCACATGCTCAACAAGTAATTGGATTAATACATTTAGGCATCGATACTTGACCTAAAAAAACAAAGAAAAACAAAAACAAATGACCTAAACTCTTTGGAAGCAAGTATATTTCTTGATCTAGTCTGCCGCCAATGAAAGTTAAAAAGGAATTTAAAATACCAGAGTATCCATAGTTATAATTTCAAGTAAATGAAAAATTTACATGGGCGATTGTTAATAATCCGTTTATGCGGCAACCTTCACTTTTTAATAAAAATGCATAGCCATCATTTACCGGAACTTTGAAGTAAATTGAACGAAAAATAATTTCTGGTTCTGAACTAAAACTTTAGATAACACGACAGTAAATCTGAGTTAACAGAGGCAATTTTATAGGCCACACAAAAATGTTCCGGTTATTTGTTTGTGTAAACAAAGTAAACAAAAGCTTAAATTTGCCGGTGTAGGAAGTATGCTTCAAGCTAAATCCTCGTATGACCATTGCTTTCCACCATTTTGGCGAAGTCGCTTAGCAACACGATAAATTTGAAAAAAATAGAGATCAAAATACGGCAATATGATAGGACGAACACTACATACGTAAAATAATTTTTGTCAATGAATGATCTAGGAAAAAAGGTGCAGAAAAAACTTAGACACTGAAAGCCAATTCAAACAATTCAGACATGGCGAAAAACAAATAAATAGGATTCATAATATTTATAATTGACCATGTATTTGATTCAGTCAAAATCGAGAAGATAAAACACTATTACAATGACAAGAGGTATGGTCTAAGTTAGCTAAAACACATCCAGGTAAGAAGGAAAGAGAAAAATTTATTCTCATAGAGTTCTGGGGTGTGCGATAGACTTACCTCCACGAGGTGCACACTGGGCAACGTATACTCATACGGCAAAATAGTCTATTAATCGGCATTTGATTTCTGACTTCAAATTACCAAGACCCCATTCCATTTCATAGTCGACTAATTCCACAGTACTCACCTCATTTTTTTCTAATTTTGTGTCTGTCTGTCCCTTTTACGTCTGTGAATCGTCATTCTGTCCCCCTCTCGACTTTTTGCCACTTTGATGTTCCTCTTCCTTTCTGTAAAGTCCGAAGTCAACTAATGGACTAATGATACCTATCATAACACCTGCCATTTGAAATAAATAAATATTCTCATAGAGTTCTAAAAAACTACTAAACTTCTCTGGTTGAGAATATATAAAAATAAATATTATG
>UZAE01012338.1:0-45598 GCA_900617975.1 Rodentolepis nana
TCATCGATCCATAATTGTCAAGAGTGGCATCTTGGTAATAATCACCGCAGTTTCGATTTCGAAATGGGTTGGCAAAATGACGGGCAAAATATTGTCGAATAATATGTATCCGAAGTGTTATCAATTCCTTAACGTGATTATAAAGAAACTATAATTTTTAACTCGAGAAGGATTATGAGAGGCCAAGAAATAGTCTTTTATTTCGTAGCTCCAACATACGAGTCTTAGCATAAAGAAGTAAAATTCTCTCAAATCTCCAGGAGATAAGCATTCTCTTGCAATATTAAATTCACCCATTGATTATTTTTTTGCAAAACTTGCAGTGAATAATGGAAGTTCAGACGAAATGGCATTATTCCAATAATATCTCCAAACATTAACTTTTATTGAGATCGACTACTCATGGAGTAGTTCTGCTTGCAGCAAAAAGGACTTAAAATCAATGAAACCAAATTATCAAACTATTAGAAAATAACATTCCAATAGAATCGCCGGTATCCCCGAATGAATTTAAATTCAATGTTCTATTTTAATTAGATAACCTCAAGCAACGCTGATTGGATTTAGCGGAGGCCGCCATGTTGATTATTGAACCAGTTTCGATTTAAGATTTCGTGACCAACATCTGCATATTCAAAATTATCTCTTTAGCAAAAAAGGAAATAGCAGAGGCTAGACACCCAGAATGAAATAATAATAAAATTAAAATAGTACTACGCCGTTTCCAGCATTTTTTTAAGTGCAATGGTAATGATAGTCTTTCCCAAGTGATGGAAAAGGCATGAAAAATATTCAAAATTTTTAAAATGTTATTATTGATAGAAAATTCCTATCATTTCAAGAATGATTTTTCTTATATATGGGGAAAAGGATATTTTTATCTATGGAGATTTTGTTATCAAATTAAAAACCCAGAGAGGACAATTTTATTAGGATGTAACCTAAAATAAATAAAAAGCACAAAAAGAACAACGAAATTCTAAAAAATATTACACCTTCAATTACGCTATGATTCCAAACGGAAATCCTGAATAGTTTTTGAATGCCGGAATAAACCGACGCCAATTTATAATACACGGGTGAAAATACTAATTAAGAACCACTTTTAAGATAGGAATAGCGGAATGTATTGGCATGATTCCTATAAAAGCTAGGAGCTCTAAAAATTTTGAGGCTTGTGAGATATTATTGTTTAACATATGAGCGTCTATTTTTACGGAACTTAATTTTCAAATTCATTAAATCACAAATTTAAATTTTATTTTAGCGAAGAGGACGATTTAAAAGCCCTTTATTTGGTTTTTCAATGCATTCAGTATACAATTAAGACGTAATCTCTCAAAGAGACGTGTTGACATTATTGATAGACATAGCTCTTCCGAAGATCTCCCTGTGCTTAGTCAAACCACATGGAATCACTCCGAACGAAGAGAGAAAACTTTCCAGTTATTGTGATTAATAAAAGTGATTCATAATGAATTTGAAAGGAATAAAAATATACTCAAATAAAAGACTCTTCGCAAGGAATTTATGTGAACTTTATTCCTAGAGTTTCCTCAGAAAATAAAAATTAAATAAAGCCATTAAAAATTTATTAACCGTTTATTCCAGAGATTTTCTCATAATCGACTTACAAATCAAAGTTTATACCACAGATATAAAGTATATTTCAGAACTATTTGAAGTTATCTTTTCACTATCGAGAAAAATTTGTTCTTTCTCATAATAAATAAATATATTTCATTAGTTATCTTATTTGAAGAACACAGCTGGGAAAAATATTCAGAATATTTTCTAAGGGAATAAAAGTGATCTATATAAAGCCCAAACATTTCTCAGAAAAATTCCACAATTACTACAGTTCCAATAACCTATAGAAAAAATTTTTTGGTCCTAAGAGACCTTAAAAATTCGCACCCCATGAGTAAAAAAATTCTATTAGGAAACAATGGTTGGACACTATGGGTGCCGCCATGTTTTTTCGTGGATCAAGTTTCGTTTTCGAGTATAGCTACGATAAAAGGAAACAGACCACTTTCAGGAGTAGAAACTTGCCTAGAGTCTTAATAAATAATTTTCTAAATAAATAAAGCCTATGATAAATTTGATATCCGATTATATTTAACCAAGAGGCTCAGATTTACGAATGAAAAATAGGCCTTATTTCAAGGAAATACTTAAGAGAAAACCCACGGATTTGATGGACAATGTAAATTTTCTTTCAAAAAATGACCCATAAAACATATGTGAAATAGGAGACTGGATGTTCTGAGTCGGCAGACCAAATATTCCTCAGAATGAATCGGAAATAATGTCGATCAGATATAAGAAAAAATGGTTTTTAAAGACTCTCTACAACGAAAAACGTGATCTTAAAAGTATTTTGGGACTTCCATCTCATAATGAACCAGAAATAATGAACAATTTAGGATCAGATGACAAACTGTTTATGGAATTTCATGGGCGCCGCCATGTTTTATGTTGAACTGGTTTCGTTTTCGCTCATGACTAAGATCAATATACCGATTTACGGTAGGGTTATACCTCTTCTAAGACGTACAACTCAAGAGAAAGGAGCTAAAATGATGCTTAGATCTATCTCTACCACTATCAATAGGCTCCTAAATAGGAAGTTCCATCATAATAATAATCCAGGAAACTAATCGAAGCTTCTTTTAAACCTAGCCTTCAAATGACGAGGAAAAAATATTCTCGACATTTTAAATTATTGAATTAAAATAAAACTTCAAGAGAGTGGTAATCAAGGGCCTTTCGGAGCCCAAAAAATAATTGGAATCAATAAAACCGACTTTGTTAAGAGTAAAATATCTTAGATCCCGTAATGAGTCAGAAATTTGTTCTTTATGCATGGAACCGCAGATTGAGGAGGAACTTATATCTATGTCGCCTTGTCAATCTTTACACTCCATTTCAAATTAATGCATTTTATCGACTAATTTCCACTTCTATGTGCAGATCTTTCGCGCAACTGACTTAAATCGATTCCGATTGCACATGACAACTTTAAAGGAAATAGAATTACCGCAGATAACTCGAAAGGTGGTCAATACCTCTAAGAAATTGTAACGAGAGGGAAATAAAAACAGTGAAGAGGAAGGAAATATCTATTAGGAAATCTCTGTATCAACTCCGTAGGCAAGAGGATTACACTTAATCTAATGTAAATCATTTCAGACTCAATCAAAAAATCAATAAGAAGACTGCCGGGCATACTCCAGTGAATCCTCTTCCAAATCATTCCACCCGTTACTTCAATCAAATACACCCGTATCGTAATACCATAATGAAATACAACCCGTATGCTACAGATTAATGTTTTCAAAGAAAACACTAAATAAATTAATCAGACTACACAATTCCCCCAAATACCACTTAACAGCTCGAGGTGGAATTATAAATTATAAAGACGCATGATATTGTTGCATAAAATTTCAAATATTAACAGCATAAAGGGCATAGAATTTTGACGCATAAACTTCAAAGACCTACCTTTATCATCATCACGTCTTGTAGCTAGTGCACAAAGTTTTTCAGCATCAATTTCTGTCTTTAAAGATAGTTCTCTGGTTATTGGATCAAGTTGGAAAAATTGGGATGGAGCTCCAAGTGCATTTGTGACACTCTTCTGTGATGAAAGGCCAGTAACAATACCAATTATTTGCCCAGGTTGACTGTTTTCTTTAAGTTTATGCTTCACTTCAGTTGCTGGAATACGCCATGTTGAGGTATGGATGTCTGGTATTAAGAAAATGATGAAAAGAATCAGCGAAATGGACCGATTTCGTCCCGTCATGGTCCGCTCTTAAAAGTAAAAAAATGAAAGTGAGATCGAGATACTACTTAAGTTAGATAATCTAGACGTCTTGTGATTTGTCTGAGTGAGATGGTATATCCAAGCGTTTACTGGTTGTGTTGACTCTACAATAATTGGCTAGACATTTGGGTCAAGCCACCATGACCAATTAGGATGAGACTTTTCGCGTCACTCCTGACCTCTAACATGTGGCACACAACTTGAATGTGAAATTCGAATTCAAGGCTCCGCTAATTTTTTTCATCGTCCAACACAGTATAGGATATATAACTAATGTGATGATACACCTTCAATCAAAATCTTGCTTCGAATTTCTCCGATATCGCGAAAGGTTTATCTAAAATTTGTAAATAATCCTCCACCGAATATGCAAACCGATTCAGGCAGTTAATTAAATCGGCCAAAAAAGTATAAATATGAACAATCATTCATTTATCCTCTTATAGAAAGAGAGCACGTGTGATTCTAAGACTAAATAGTTTGAAGCTAGGAATTCAATCACTAAACGTGCTTCCCTAGGGAAGTGAATAGGAAGGTTTGCACTACGAAGAAAAATGGAGAAAAAAGAAAGGTGCACAAGTAATGTGGAGATGGAATATAAATAGCAAATTTAAAGAAAATAAATATGAACTGCGATTTACATTAGAAATATGCCAAAAGTTGATGAAGAAAAGGTGGTTGTAGTTCTCTACTTTCAGCATGGAATAGCTCGAACACTCATTCAAAATGCCTTCCAACGTACGTCTACACCATCGCCTTCGTATTAGACAAATGGGAAATAAAGAAAGTGAGCACACTTTTATACCAGTAATACCATAGCAACTACGAAGAGGAGGTTAACATGAAATTTAACACAATACACAGGATAAATGATCTTGTTTGAGTGTGTTGCTATGTCACCTAAAAGGATCCTACAAACAGTGCATTATGCTTTAACTCAAAACATGACTTTGAATTAAGATCGGGAAATAAAGAAAGTGAGTGCACTTTTATACCAGCAATACCATAGCAACTACGAAGAGGAGGTTAACATGAAATTTAACACAATACACATGGTAAAGCAACAAGCTTGCTAATAGTTCAGGATAAATGATCTTGTTTGAGTGTGTTGCTATGTCACCTAAAGGGACCCTGTAAGCAGTTTACTATGCTTTAACTCAAAAAATTTTTTCGAATTAAGATCGGCTACGTTTGAAAATCAACAGATATAAATTTGAAGAGGTAAATTTTGTAAAATAGATCTCTGCATAAATCTTTTCTTAAGATTTATGAATTATAATCTGATGTCGCAAAAGATAAAATTGACAATATTTAGTAACTTCGAGATATTCCAAGTTTATACACGGACATCTCTGTAGATATGGCCGTAAAGATCCTTAAAGAATGTATTCTATTGCTCGATTATTTGCACACCATGTTGGTTTAACTAAATGCCCGTATGATGCCACGTGGTCGTTAAGTAGAAATTGGCAATGAAACCAATCATATAACTTTGTTACAAGATGCCGGTTAATTCGTAACTTATAAATCTCATATACAAATGGAATATTAGCGTTTCACAAAGCTAAATATAATCAAAATCACCGGTATGAAATATTACAACTTAAGTAAACAAAGAAATAAAATCTGAAAATTACAACAGCGAATTGAACAAAAGTTATTGTAAAGAAAAGTCATCTTCCCCTATATGAGCCATTCTAGTCCCAATCGTGCAAGTGGCTAACAACGTTTTAAAATATAATATCAACTTAAGGTTGTTTTTAAGAAATTAAGGATTTGAAAATTAATAAAATAATTTTTATCCAAACACCCATATTAGTACTCTATGACCAATACACAGTTGATGGATTAAAAAAGATAAAGATAAATAAGAAAAAACATAGTTGGTTTTCTCCAGTTGGACAAGAATGTGTTCGACACAAGAAATGAGGCTGTGGATAGTGAGCACACTTTTATATCATTATCACAATATCAAGTAGTGATATATAGATCTCAATCAATATTTTTAAGTTACCCTGGTTAGCAATAAAAGGCTAATTAATTGTTCACGTGAAGTTCTTTTGTTATATTGGGAAAAACAATAAATTACCTAACTTGTGCATTATGATTTGTTTCAAACATTATTTTTGAGCACTAAAATATGAATCATTGCATCTATAAAATCAGTGAGGAGTCGGACGATTATTCCATGATCAAGGAGAACGAGAAAGGAAAAAAAATTCAATTTTTCTGTCCCCATTCATTCTAGTGTATCAATTCACTTGAAATTCAAATCCAATGCAAAACAATATCAAGTAGTCCACTATGTAGGCAATTGATAATTATATGCTACATTTGAAAAATTTTGAGATGTGCAAAATAATTAGCAAAGCTTGCTGACAGAATCATGTTTTTTTATTATTTCATTAGAACTACCCTCTACGTGCCATTCCTACAGGCGCCTGTCTCAATTAAGACTAGAAAACAAGTAGAAGGATTCTCTCTTTAGTGATACAATCTTGAAGAGCTTGATTCATTCAGCTCCTAGAAATAATAATTTATTCTAAATGGACAGCAACAGAAAGTTGGAAATCTTTTTAATTTTCGAGATTGTCTATAACCAAAAAAATAAAAACATGTTGCTTCCAATTCCGATAATGCATTGATTTCAGTACAAAATAATACTCCTCATTTTATTGGGCTATTTAATTTTTTAAAGTGTTAAGAAAATATCAAATTTCATGCTTCCAGTCATCTTAAATCTATAGAGTTTCCTATCATCATATAATATGAACACATCCAAACTACATTAAAATTGAAATTATTTTCAACAATATTGAGACAGGCATCGGTTACTGAGGATAATTTTTGAAAGTTACATTTCCATATTCTTCATGTAAGACTCTGGAATTATTCAAATTAAATTAATTGTAATCAACAATTATAAGTGTAATTAAAGGATAGGTATGAGCATAAGTAATATGGAATTACTCATAGATACTAGTTATGGAATAAAAATCGATTTGAAAATAGTAAAATTCATTCAACAGGTCATTTTAATAGAAAATTTGATTGTGAAAGTGGAGATAGAATACAAATAGCAAATTTAAAGAAAATAAACATGAACTGCGATTTACATTAGAAATATGCCAAAAGTTGATGAAGAAAAGGTGGTTGTAGTTCTCTACTTTCAGCATGGAATAGCTCGAACACTCATTCAAAATGCCTTCCAACGTACGTCTACACCATCGCCTTCGTATTAGACAAATGGGAAATAAAGAAAGTGAGCACACTTTTATACCAGTAATACCATAGCAACTACGAAGAGGAGGTTAACATGAAATTTAACACAATACACATGGTAAAGCAACAAGCTTGCTAATAGTTCAGGATAAATGATCTTGTTTGAGTGTGTTGCCATGTCACCTAAAAGGATCCTGCAAACATTGTACTATGCTTTAGCTCAAAAAATGGTTTCGAATTAAGATCGGTTACGTTTGAAAATCAACAGATATAAATTTGAAGAGGTAAGTTTTGTAAAATAGATCTCTGCATAAATCTTTTCTTAAGGTTTATAAATTATAATCTGATGTTACAAAAGCTAAAATTGACTATATTTAGTAAATTCGAGATATTCCGAATTTATACACCAGTTTGGTTTAATGGTTGATTTGAGGTTGAAAAGTTGAATAATTTCAATTGCATCGAGGCAAATACGTATTCTGCACATAATTACTAAATGAGTTGACCACTTTCTCTAATGTAAACCGATCAATTATATTTTCATTTAATGCATACATTAATCTATTTTTATAACCAATACTATTTCATGAAGGTTATAAAGCTTGCTAAGGAAATAGGATGAGGGAGAATGAAATATGATACATTTATAGACATCTCGAGCTATTGTTTTATTTTGGCCTTTATTGCCTTTTCCTTGCAAGACCTTATGGAAACGTTCACGATTAAGGACGTTTAGCTAAACGAAGCTTATCTCTAAAATTTATACACACTTACCAGTAGTGTACAATTCACTTACCTCCTCATGGTACATCCTGGGCAACATATAACCATACGGCAAAAAGTCTTTAAACCGGTAGTTGACTTATGACTTCAAACTACCATGGCTGACTGTATGTCATATTTGACCACTTCCTCAGTACTCACCTTACCTCTTTCTCTACCTTTGTATCTGCCTTTTTTAAATTCGTTAATCATTCTTCTACCACCTCTCGACTTTTTGTACCTTTGATGTTCCTTCCCTTTGTAAAGCTCGAAGTCAACGGCCATTTGTGACCAAATGTGTAATTTATTTACCTTGGAAATTGTGCAAGTTGTAGACAGAGTACCAACTTCGATGGCATTTCATTGTTTTCAGACTAACATATGAATATTACTTAAAACCGCCTAATCGTCAGAATCTAATAAATGCGTTTTATTTATTTATTTTGAGATGTTGTCTAACAAAGTTATCAAAAAACGTGCGTTACCAAAAATATGGGAGGACAAAATCACTCCTGTTTTTGTTCTACCAGGGAAATATGTGATTATTGATTACATACTACAAAAGCCCAGACTAACATACGTATGCAATGAATTTTTTCGAATGCCAAATATTTTTTACCACAATGCATAAAATGTTCAAGCAAAGTCGTTGAAGAAAACCGCTTCCCACCAATCATCGTAAATTGGAGGAAAAAGGGAAACTTGAAATGCAACACTCTTAGAATCCGAATTCAGTAAGAAATACTGAGAGACAACTTAAAATTTTAACAATAGAGTGAAATAGATCTATTCTCCGAACCTCGATTTCATTAAATATATATGAGAACGAGATGTAGGTGAAGTATTTCATTTACTCGGTGAATCATTTTTTATGATAGTCCCCTAAACTTCTGATTTTATCAGTTTGGGAAAATGAAAGATACTAATGGTGTTTACAATATTAAAATCGATGTTTTGCTGCAATATTCTCATTTAACAATCTTGAAAGCAATAAAATTAAAGTTTGACTAATGATCGAATGGATTTTTGTACAATTCAGATTTGAAAACCTGAAACTAACGAATTTGCAAAGATAAAATACTATCCAAAATAAAACTTTTAAAATAAATCTTGTTCGTTTCTAGTTTAATATTTTGACTTAGTATTATAAAAAATTTACCATGTTCAGTACAGTTTGCTCAGACTTGGATTCAAAAGGTCTAATTTTACCACAATATTATGGCTTTCAATAAAGCAAAATTATGATTGTAACTGAGTTTCCTCAAAATCGTCAAACACGATGGTGATTGAGTGTTTGCATACACGATACAACGTCCATATCAACGCTGTTGCCTTGGTTACAATTGACTTAAAAATATGTGATTGGCAGGTAAGCAAATAGCATATAACGTCAGTTGTGAAAATGGGAAATTTTGTTAATTAAATATAAACGCCAACACTTAAGTCAAGAAACATTAAATATATAAACAAAAAATATTGCAAAAACAATATTTAACCTTACACAATGTGAAATCTTGACTTGATAAGTTGTAAAAAGCAAATAAATGTAGTTTATTTTTGAAAAAAATAAGACTTCCATCTTAGATTTTTACAAAATTGATAACAAATCGTTTTTGATGATTGTTTTCATTCTTATTTTTATGACAAAGAGTAACTAGTATATTAAAATACCTATTTTTTCGGCATAGCAATGGGGAACCTACGGATGTTGGAATAGCGGATGGGACCCTAAATGCGCCACGAGCTATGGCCAGAACGGATTGAAGAATTTAGTCCGATCCTTTTAATATCGCAAATATTGGACATAAGACATTTTATTTTTAATTAAGTACTTATGCCCAAATATAAGTACTACGCATTTGACGTCAAAATATCCTAATATGTTCAAGTTGTCATGGTGATACCTTTGATAATAAAATGATGAGTGGTTACATCAGTTACAAAAAATACAATTTTAATATTAATATACGACTTTAATCGTTTAACAAAGCCCAATCAATAGTAAATGGGGATGGGGGATTGAAAAGATTATTGGAGAAAAGTCAACGCCTTTGTGTTCATTGGTTTTAGGATTTGGGTTATACAATGCTTATGTCAAAACTTCAAAATACTCGATTCGTTATCCGGAATAGAGCAAACGCTGATTGCAGCAATCTGCATCTTTAAGATCCCTTTTATTTTTCAGGATATTTAGCAAACTGTGATTCCATAATTGCACATTTAGATTTGAAAAATTATTGCAATATTGAAAAGCGTATTTTTAACGCTATGTATATTCATATGATATGTGCAATAAAATCCATTTTGCTACATGTTTACCATTCATTTGAGTGAATTAAGAAAGTTATCAGCTAAATTATTTATTTTGTTTGAAAATATTTCTGCTATATGCAAATTGCAATTATAAAGAACACATATTAAGTTTAATCACGATATTCACTATTTTTATTAATGTGAATTATTATAAGCAAGGTAATTTCTTGTTTCTCCAGTTAAATTCAGACGCCAGACAAAACCGCTTTATCGCTAGCTTTTTAAAATAAAAATGCAAGCCGTTAAGCAGTTCAATAGAATTAGAAGTTATGTTGACTAAAAAATCTCAAACAAAATATATCAAAAAGGGACATATTAGACAAATACATAAAAATTGTTTGGCTTATAAATTGAAAAAGAGTTGCAAAGTGAAAAAAAACTTTTACAGTTCTTGGTGATAAAATTTGCTTTGTATTATAATTTGTGTGTGCTATTCTCAAGGCTTTTGTCTTAGACTTTTCAACATTTTAGGTGGTTATTCTTTGGAAGCAACTAGTGCCTGTAACTTATGCGGATTCAAAATATTGAAAATTCACAACCTGAGTGTTTGCCTATTTTTTAGTGCTAAAGAGGATTAACAAATAGTTCTAAATACGTTTCCCTAACTGTCATTATTTTATCATTGAGTGAAATAGGTTGAAATAAGGCGGCATTGATGCCTTGTTATTAATGACAGTGTTGTTTTTAGTAATTTTTCCCTCGTTAAAGGGCGCAATGCTTATCACGCTCTCATTCGCTCCAAAGTTTACAAAACGGCGATGGGACACTATCCCCTGTTTTATTTGACACACAGGCAAACATTGATAGGGCGGAAACTCATATGCCAAAAGACGAATAATTGATAAGAACAATGGGTGAAATGACGTCATAAAAACACAACCATTATTTTTATTATTTACTTTCGTTTTATCGAACATAAATTTATCATTTTAGAATACACTACTTATATGGGAAAATTAATTTGGTATTTGAATGGCTTACAAATAACCAAAATATTTATACGACCAACTAACTCAATTAACAAAATGGATTTTAAATTACAAAAATTAGAATAAAGTTATTAAATAAATTGTTCAAAGGTAAATGATGGTTTCTTAAATTTAAAAATATTTAGAGACGATCATAGAGGTTAAACGAAATGGATTCGTTCGTAATAAGATTAGGCTCAAATAATATTAAGAATTTATGTACCATTTAAAATGATATTCGGTGAATTTGTTCAGTCAGTGTCGTAATTAGAAGAATAATTCGCTTGATTGCACGAAAAGAGATTTCCTCAATTCTCTAATTACAGTGTAGGATATTTGTAAAAATTGAAAAAAAACATCGCTTTGAATAATTGTTGGGCAATGGAGTCCAAATTAGTTAAATACACAAATTGGTCTACGTATTGTGGATGAAAAATAGAGAGTTGAGAAGATCAGTTTGCAAATTTATCGGAACTAGCCGAGAGAATAGATGCTAAAATTATTGTTTACTTGCTTGCAGATTTTCATGTAGGGTGCAGCAAGTGTGACAGGAAGAAAGTGGTCACACAAGCAATCGTCATATTTATTTTGATTTTCCGGATGTGAATTTTCATATGATTCTAAACGCTTAAGTAGATAAAGGCAAAATATTTCCTGGAGTCAATCTTTGAAAGTATGAACCACAAGTTAAATATAATAATGTAAAAGTACATAAGAACTACGTATAATTACTTAAAGAACTCTTCTTTCGCTATACAAGGAGATAAACGTTACGCATCTTATTGTACAATTCGTACCCTTGAGACAATCACCTAATTAGTAGCCCTACCACTAAATTTACTACTCTATAAGCTTCGAAATTCCATGACCTTACTGTATGTCATATTCCACCACTGCCACAGTACTCACTTTTTCATGTTCCCTGCCCCTGCGCATGCCACTTTCGCATCTGTGAATCACTCTTTTGTTCCCCTCCCCCTCAAGTTTTTCTCACATTGATGTCCTCCCCCCCCACTGTGAAGCCCGATGTCAACTAAAGGGCTAATGATAACTATCAAAATGCTTGTCAATTGAAATAAGTAAATAAATAAACAAATAAGCATAGTCCAAAACGTTTTGAAGCAAAAGGTTATTGTTCTCTGAAATGGGAGGACAAGTTAGGACCTGAAGTAATTTTATTTCATATTTCAAGAATGAATTATATCAATAAATACAACATCAGAATTGCATATTTATGTTTAAATGCCGTATCAAGCACAAAAGGATATATGACAAGAAAAGTAACTGCGAACTAACTCCCTCACTAAACACCACCACACCCCCTCTTTTCTATCATTAACAATCTGTCCAGTAATTTCTTCCTCCTAAAGACATAAATGCGATGGAGATATATCTCTTCATGAGTAAATATACAAAACGATAATTTAAAGCTATCAGCTCGCGAAATACTGTTAATTAGTTTACCGTGTTAAGAGAATGTCATTTGACTTTATTCAATTAAACAACAGACTGATATCCGTATGGTCGTAAACAAAGAGGTTAAAATCGGAAAAGACTGAAATAAGGAAAAAGGGATTATATAAATCACCAAATAGAGTAAGGCAAATATACTAAAAGACTACATTTACTAATGAAAACAAACAGGGAGATTTAGAAAAGGTAACAGTTCGTAGTAAAGCACAGCAAATGCCATGGTACCCTTAATAAGTACAAAAAATGCCTTTTAAGAAGCTGTTACACATTTAAACAAAAACAAAAACACGGAATGTTTTAAATGAAATATCAAAAAATTATTTATTCGGTTTTGGTTTTCAACATCTTTTAAAAGAAAAGAGAAAGGATAATTTGCCAAAGGCAGATTAAAATAATCACAACATGCCTGAAGGAGTAGAAAAGCAAATTTTTATCTACGTGGGTTTTTAAACATATCATTCCAATGTTCACTAATTATTCAAGTAAATTAAAGAAAAAAATTAGTTTGAACGAGAAAAAGAAATTATTTTGAAAGAATACAAAATGATATATGCATGTATGTATGTATGCATTTTAAGATCATTTCATGCATTAAAATGATCAATAGCATAACATTCCTAGCAAAGGTAAGTCAAATAAATCAACCGCGTGCGTAGAGGGGAAAGCGAGCCATTGATACAACGCAAAATGGTTTGAATGCTTTGAAAAGACGCACACAACCTTGCGCCTAAATGGACTGATAAGACATAAAGTCCAAAATAGCATTTAATCTTTTCGTCTATTCACAACTATGACCCAAATAGCCCACCCATACTCTCTGTTTTTATAGAATAAAATATTTCTGATAAAAATAGAGAAGCAAGGCATGTGTATTTCATGAACAATAAATAAAGGATATTTTGCTCGCTATTTTTAAAAATTTCAAGTGATAATTAATAAATTTCTATATTTTGATCCGAATTTATAGCACCACCGAAAAGTAAATGACTAAGAATCCTCGAAAATATATATACTACCTCTATGCGTAAAAAGTTTTAATCGGATGAAGAACATATTTTTTATTCAAAAATTTGTTTAAATGATCAGATTTATCAATGAATTAAGGAATTTCAAAAAATCTTAGTGAAAGAGGTCGCCATTTATATTGACTAATTTTCGATCCACAGAGGTGGAATATCTGACTTTCTTCTAGCCAATCAATAATTTTACATTATCGAATAAACAAACTTAGTTATTAGTAAATAGGAAAGAAAATCGAGTTAATTCAATGCAAAGAACTGCAGTACAACTTGGAAAATGAGCTGAGGCTCCACATTCTTTCATTTTCTTTCAAATCTAAAGCTATTTTCCTCAAGGGGATTTTAATTCATTTTTTTGTTTGGTAAATAAGCACTGCTGAGTCACACCGGATTAGAAGATCTTTATATTTATGCATACTTTCAGCACCTTAAAGCCATAATCCCAAAATTGGAACTCAACAATGAAGCTCAGATAAATTGTGTGAACCCTGTCATGAAGATGCATTCGAACTTTTCGTTATACTTCTTCAAAGTTTAATAATTGTGAAGAGTTTCAAATACACTCTTAAAATGTATTACAGTTCGTTGTAATCGGTGACTTTTTAACAATTTAGATGATTCAATATGCGATAATTAGTTTATGTCAATTGATCATTCTAATCCCCCCATTGTCCAAATACTCCTTCCTAATAATTAGAAGAGAGTTACAAATTCAAAACTTGCTAATAAACTTGAACCTTTCATTTTCCTATTAGAAAAAAAGTTTTGATAAGAGCCGTAAAAGTGAAACAATAACAATATTGATAGTCATAAAGTCGAATGAAAGCAAAAAATATCTTAAGAAAATGTCGTATTAGACTACTCAATTAAAGATTTCTAGTTTTGAGCACAGGTGTGACAGGGTAAAGAAGATGATTGGGAGGGATTAAGGGGAACTTTTAGTGGCCCGTGCACCGACTATTGAGGGATTAATTACAGGGCGTTGACGCAGAGTAGTAATTATAGGTCACGAAAACTGCTTTGGGTGGATTAATGCACACCTTTCAGTCAAATTATGGCAGCTTACTTCTGCCGTAATTAGAGGTGATGATGCCTTCAGGTTCAAAAGAAGAATGAGGGATATTACTCATATGATGACAACTGTATATCATTGTCATCATTGAAATTGATTGGTGTTGATTCTTTTTGTAGGCACATCATGCACTTTTAAACTAAAAATAAACTTTCAAATCACATTCAATTTTGTATTCTTTTGTAAGAAAAATGAATTGTAATATAAAAGTTTGTTTAATTAAAGCTCTTGTTAAATTTGAGAAAAAATCAATATTGATAAGGATATTTTTTGTTTATATGAAGGCTTAAATATTTTTGATATTTTTAAATGGGAATAATTAATAAGATGTTTGATGTCAGTTCCTATAATTAAAACTTTCATAGATTCACAAAACATTACGAGCGCATTGAATTGATTACTTTTTCCAAAATGAACAAATACCAGCGTGCTTCCAGAAACTATTCTGTTCAATAAGATTGAAGGCCTTGAATTTTATATCATTTTTATATCCCATCTTGCCAATTGTATTAACGGCCAAATAATTAGTAATTCGTTTTCTTCAATAAAACTGTAAGTAATTGGACTTACTTTCAAGAGCGAGTGCTTACATCCATTAGTATTTAATAAAGCAACATTTTTAACCCGTTTAACTTGATTTGATCAAGCAATGGCTTCGTCTAAACTTCTTTGTTTTAAAATACTGAGTACACATAGTTGGCTAAGTTAATTATTTCAAAGTTGGACAATTCTTTATTCTGGGCTATGGCATATTAAGTGCTTAACGAATTAAAATTATCCGCGCGCATAATGGAAAATGCATTCGGTCAATGTATTTAAATTCAATATATATAACTTTGTCATTAAAAGGGTCCGAAATTGAGTTTTAAAAGTGCAGTTGCATATAAGCCTACAAGATTAATGTGAACTTTTAGAAACAGACGCTAATGCTTTTAATTCTCTTTTTGAAGAAAGAGATTTAAATGTTTAGAATGAAGGCAAGCTGCAGGGTGCTCAAATAAATGTCCCATAAATAATGAAGAGCTCCCAAAAAAGGAAAAATAAGTGTCCAATAAATGAGATAATTGGTTTCTCTATTTCACTTTTTCCCACCCACAGGCATAAAACATTCATTTGCTCTGTGATTCATTTGCTGATGTTTTTCACGAAGTCGGAGGAAATTGCCACCTTTCACAAAGATAGATTTCAATACCCTGTTCACCAAGTCTAACCCTTAATATTCAAACAATTTTTTTAAAATAGAAGCCATTAATAAATACAAACCATACAGGCTTATGGACTTCAAACACTTTGAAAGTATGATAACATAAATGAAACCATATTTTTTTATAATGAAATTTGAAAATTTGTGAATTGAGAAATTAAAAGCGAGTTTAATTACTACTTCAAACTTAAACTTTTGCTGACAACCAAATAGCCATAATTATTTTAACTGTGCAAACTCGGGCTTTAAACTTGGTCATTTTGCCTGTTTGGATTTTTTTTCCATCTTACTTCTGTTAAATGATCAGGAGTTATAAATTTTCTAAAATACTCATTAATTCAAAATTTCCACATATGCAACGCTTAAGCTAAGCCAACGCCAACATTCAGTGAGATGAGTGAAAGATAAAGGAATACAATGGAGTAATGTGAAAATAGTAACGACTTTGAGGCTTAAAAGACAAACTTCCACACTTAATTTTAGTCATAGTGGTTAATGCAAAAGAACTTCGTAAATCGTAGGTTTCAACCTGTCAGTGTAAACCTTACTCAGGCATTTATGCAGCTAATACAAAAGAATAGTACTTGTTATCTTATTGGTGTCTTGTCTCGTCACCTAATCAAAAATCCTATCAGAATTGCTTCAATTTTATTACGGATAGGTCCGACTACTTAGAAGATTGATATTGACTAAAGCAATATGTGAAAGTTAAACTCGTGTTTGCTCATACCGTGAATATTTCTGCTCTGAAAAGCTCAGTTCCCTCTTTTTCACTTTATATTGAAGCTAGGAGATTACAGGAATTGACCAGATAATTTTTAAATACGGAAATTATTTTTTCAATTAATAACGTCCAGTCGATTGTAGATGCCTTTTCGCTAATGATAGAAATGCTTGGTTCGCACAGTAAAACCTCTCTCCTGACTTGTGAATTCAACGTATCAGATGACCCTACCTAGTTAAGTTAAGCAATAGAAAATCTCTTAAATATTAAATGGACTGATCTGCAATTATTGCTAAGAAAAATTAAAGCTAGTACACTTATTTAAATATCCATGGAATTAGAGAAAATAGATTAATATAACTATAAGTTAATTTTAATACATTAAAAAATAAACAGCGAAATTAATCAAAGTATGACTTCATTTGAATTTCTTAGTAAAATGACTGACGTTTAAGGTCAACATCATTTTCCCTATCAAATCTTTTTACATTTAAACAATTTAAAGTGCCAACTCATGTATGTGCAAAGTTGTCGAGTTGGCATTCTTTGTAACCATCCTTAAACTTGTATATGTTCGAGTCAATCCTACTTCCTTTGATGGCATTTTTGTTAATGCGATATTGGACACATCATCTCCTCTAACTCTTTCTGAAAACAGTCCTAGACGATTGTGCCCTGAGGTTGGTTACTCAGCAGCTCGGGAATGAGCTTAGAAAATGGAAAGTGAAAGCCTTGTATGAACTTAGAATATTTTCTGCACTCCGCATGGACTTCAGTGAGGGAAATTGACCAAAAATACTTTAAAAAATACTGAAAGATGAGGTTTTCACTCGATGGAAGACGAACCCGTCGGACAACTCTTGAAAAGTATGTTTTTATATGAAAACTTTAATTTCGACTCATGAATAATCGGACGAAATATTAAAAAATTAAGGTTGATGCCAAGTAGTTGTTAATTGACATGGCCACCGATTAAACTTAATTAATTTTGAATAAATTATTTGCAGATAAATGAAAAAAATCCCAACATATAAAAATTAGGGTACAGCGGACTTTTAATCCTCTGATTTTTTATTCATATTCTCTTTTATATTCGCACACAAAACGATTTAATTCAAATTTAGTTTCATTATTTAGCAAGTTACTTTAAAGAAAATACATATGTGAGAATGGTCTTTCTCTTGCACACTCAAAGGACAGCACCACTGCGCTGACTAACTAAATAACTTGAGTAGGGGATGGGCCCGTTAATAAACACATGGCTGAGTAATTGTATTGTATTCTCCTCCCATCAAGACACGCACTGAGTGTTTCAATGCGCATGAGTCTGAGTCAGTAAAATAATGGAGGCCACTTGCTATTATACTCGCCTGAAAGCATTGGGAAACCATTTCCTTCTGATGCACTTATGCCCCTCAATGGAAAGAACTATTTTTTCACTTGATCACGGAGCCCCTGTTTGTGCCTGAGCATATTTAAACAAAACATGGTGCGATCTGAAAAAACGATGGAGTCTTAATGCTATTTTGTTAAAAAATCTCAAAATCTGGTACGAAGCAAAAAATCTTTAGAGATTCCTGAAGAATGAAGTAATGTTGCTGGAAATTTTTGTAACTATGAAACCTTGCTTGATAAATATCGATTTCGACATCAATAGATTTGCAAGTAGTGAGAAAGAAGTACTGCCCTGTAGAATCAAAATTGTAATTCGTTGCATTTGAAAACAGGGAAAAATCAGATCCAGTTAAATTTGCTTTTCTTAATTTTTAACTCGAATCATTTGAATTTCTTATAAGAGATTGTAAAATTTCATTACAAGGCGTTTCACAAAGTAATATATTAGACAGACCAAGCAAGCCCTCGAAACGCTTTGGGCAGTCATTGACTGTAAAACTAAAAATGATGATTACTGTCACTAGAAAAACCTGCACTGTTCCACATCATGAAAATCTCTTCAACAAGTAATGAAGCTTAACGCTATCTAGTGCATGAGATTCTTTGCAGAAAATGATGCAGTAATTTTCATTGCCGATGCAATAAATCTATGTATGTCCGGCGAGCAACAATGACTGCATTTTGCAGAAGGTTTTATCTTAAAGTGGTAAAGGACATAAAAGACTTCAAATCAGAAGACTGATCTTAAGGTTATGACTCATGCAGAGTTTTAAACTTGAAGAGCAGTCTCTACGCGACCCTCTGGGAAAGATTTCACCCCCAAGCATAGGCGGAGAAAACTTCGCCTTTGGACTGATTTGGAGGGTCACTTACCTGAAAGATGTGTTTACGTCGGAAAGCTCCATGGAAAAATGAAAATAGGGATTGCGTAAATCCAAATCGAAAATAAGTCAATCACCACTACAACAAAATCTTCGTCTAGGTCCGACCGTCTGTACAAGAACAAGCAAGAAAACTGAATAGGAAAGCATTCAGTTCCTATCTCTGAAAGTGCAAATCCCAACCTTAATAGAATTCGAGTGAAAACCGTAAAGTACAAATTATATACCAATGTGCGCGGAAAGAAGATGTTTGTTTACTTAAAGTCAAAAATGGCAGATTTCAAAGCCAGATATCAGGCTATAAAAATCTCTCTCAAACAAAAAAGTATCTAAAACTCCATAAATTAAAGAAGGAAATTTTTTAATTTTTGTACATTTCTCAATTTATTACTGAAAGCTCAAAATTGAAGTATTTATATTGACATGTGACAGCTTTCCATTGATCGGCATATAGCTGCTATTTCCATGAAAATGACTAAATAAATGAACTTAAATACGCAGATGGGAAGAAATACCTTTTAATTCTTTTCAATAAATGCTGAGCTTAAAATAGGAAAAAATAAATGTGATAACTTGTATCTTTCTCAAAACATGTCTAAATTTTGTTTTTTTACTAAATAACTCTTGGGATCGTTTTATTCTGCTAAAAAATAAAGCGAATTTTTAAATTATAGAATAAAATGTTTTTAATTAAAGACTGCAGTCATATTCAAACAATTTCAATTACTAATCATAATTTCACTTAAATGAATATCTGAAGTAATTAAACTTTAGATAATTATGTCTAAACAATAACGAGCTATCAAAGTCAATAGATTCGGACAATTTTAGTAAAGCTGTGTCTAAAATTTGAGTTTGAATTAAAACCAATTGCCATCGTTTATTATGCTTATTATCACTTAAGTAAGCCAACAATTTAAAGATCACGATGAAATTTAGAGACAGGATTTCTTAATGAAAATCATATTTATAGAATCTAATGCCCTTTAATCAGACCCCGTGAATGGTAGATGTTCAGCAAGAATTTTATTGTTGGAAGATGAAACCTCCCAAAAATGCATGTGCTAGCATGAAAAATCTATATGAAAATTAAATGTGCTCATCAACTCTTTACAAATGAAGGTGAGATGGAAAGGTTGTGATGGATAAATCATTACAAATCCAAAGATATGTAGGTATATTGTCCCCCCCCCCCCCCCCCCCCCCCCCACCCACCCACCCAACAAACATCTTTTCTTCATATACTCTCACTTCCCGTATATTTGTGCCTTTCTTCAAGACGGAAATTCGCAAAGCCTTTTAGCTCTGGTATGAAACATTAGTAACAGATGATTTCCAAAAAAGGCTAATCATCCTTGGGTAGGTACAAATAGTTAATAAAAATAAATATAAATTACAGATAATTAAAGGCGTTTATCGCGGATTTACTTATCGAATCTCGTGTTCTACTTAAAAAATAGAATTAATGCAAGTTAAGATATCGGTAGTACTTATCTTTGTCTTTTTCTAAGGGTGTAGTTGGCCGTGAGCTAAGACCCAGCAGGATTTTACTCCGGTACACTTTAACAAGATGGGAAAGCCCAATGAACGGAAAACATCCTTTAAATTAAGACAGCAAGAGAAAAATATCTTTACTAAACAGTTTAGTATAAATATTGTGAGAAAATACATTCTGATTACCCATTATTTGGTTAAGAAATCAATAAGCGTAGTCCTTTCAATTAACGATATTGGTGCTACTTTACTTATAAAGCACATTAGAACACTGTGATTTCAAAACGCAGATTATTTTAAACTGGGATTCTCAAACCTTTAAAAGGCGTCATAGCTAAATTTAAGTCGGCTCTAATAGTTTCACCTACTTCAAAATGAGTTTTAATCCCCTAATTCACGTTGAGTACTTCATGCGCCTAAGTTATGAGAAAAGAGGGGTCAAGAAAGGACTTGGAACTAGTGCGACGGATGCGTATTTCAGAACCAGAGTTGTAAATAGATACAGGATATACTTTTTTGTGTTCAGTTAATCTAATGTGTTTGATTGATATTTCATTAAGTCATTAGAATATCAATAACGATCAATGCTCTATGTAATTCTAGAATGCGAAACAAGGTCTCTACTCTGATAGAGCACTATTCATCTGAAGACTTTAACAAACAGAATAAAACCACTTTGGCTCAAGTTGTGTGAATACTGTTATAAGCTTGTATCATTCTGCCTTTTTCAATCTTGCTGAAAATTATCTATCAAACTTGTGTACAAGTTTCATAAATTATTAGAAATTGAAGAGAATGTTCCGTTCAATCATAAGTACATGGTGCATTGAAGGGTGAACTAATCAATAATGTCGGCTAAATTAATTTACCTTAATAAAGTACATCAATAATTATTAAACAATAAATGGGTTTACATTTGAAAGGTCAGCTTAAAATTGTCGTTATTTATTATTTTACAAATGAAGCCTCTGCTATCATTTATCGATTTTCCGTTTTCGTTTTCAGTGTATTAAAAGAAATAGTAATACACCTCTTCTCGTGGCTTTCGCGCAATTAGCTCCCCCTCTTACTTGTTTGGATTTGGGAAATGTTGACAGGATGTCAAGCACCTTTACAAATTACGTTGTACATAAGCGAGTAAGAATGGCTAGTTTATATGAACTCAATTCCAATGTGAATTCTGTTATTAGGGCTCAGGAAATGATTCTGATCTGAGAGAAGTTGAAGTCGTTTCATGTAATCCGATAAATATTCTATTTCAGTGCATAGAACCTAAATCAATGTTTATTCGGAAGGTGGATTTCGAAAGCGTTATCCTGAATGATGAGAGTAGACCGTCTACCTTTCGTAGCTCTCTCATCATCACTTCTATTTATTCATCCCTAATCTTTACCATTACCATGAATATCAACTTCAATCTGCTGTTTACCATTCAGGCAACAATGCTTCTTCTTCCGATTTGTATAACGCAGAACCACTGATAAGTATTTGCTATAAATTTCGGAATCTGAGCTGCTCATCTAGTAAATAATGTACAACTCACGGTTAAAAAAGTTTGAACAGGGAAATTTGTTCTTTGTATCTTTTGAGTCTTATCAAACAACCTAAATGATATCCTAGGAGTATCTGCTACTTCTCACAGGTTTAACACGCCAATTTCTGGGATGCGTAATAATAATAATAATAAAATTGTAGGTCAAAAAACGTATAATTCCTAACATGCGTGTCTTTAGGGCTTACGTGAATACAATATTGTGCACACAGAAATGGAAATTCAGAACCTAGTAGTGTTTTTGAGGCAATTTCCCACTTTATGTGCTGCCTTCAAACTCCGCACACATAACGACGTGATATTGAACTATATTTAGCTTACAATCAACTCGTATTTTGAAACGTAACAATCTTACCATTTTGACCGCAAAGCCGTGTGGTTAATTTTTCCTGATTGAAATTTGCCTATTTTCGGTTAAAATTAACATGCCTTCTTTTTTTAAAATTTTAGTATTTAGGTCACGCCCCTTGTTTAACTTTGCGAAAAATTTGTCGGTTTCTTACTTGGGAGGACAAAAATGATACCAGACTAAGCACTTTCGCTTATTTTCCAGGTAAAATAATCGGCAAAAAACCACCTTTAAGTTTGATGGGAATTAGTAATTACTAGTTTAATTCAAACTTAAGAATGATTTCCTCAAAATTGAATTCGTCACTGTATACAACACGATAATTCAGTACGTCAACATTCTAAGAAGACACGGTAAAAAAACTGGACGTTCTCCTAATAAGTTAGTTAATGTAAAATTCTTGTCTGGTCACATGACCTTCTCTAAATTTGTGAGTAGCAGTTACGGCTACAACTGTAATTGGGATTGGAGTTTTATTTTACCTAATAATAACAGCTCCGTAACTCCAGAGGTGGTAGTTATGCCCTAAAACAGGTCCACTTTTAAGTCTGACATATGAGCAAGCATTACAAAATTATGAAATGCTGGACTTTTAACCAAACGAAAAATTCTCGACTAACTCAATTTCTTAGGGGGTCAGAGAAATGGAGGTTTTGAAGGCCAAGAGACACCACTTCCAAGGTCAATGGTTTGGTCAACAACTTCCTTCCTATTTAGCAAATTTGACTTTTAAAATAAAACAGCCCTCCGTATAAATACTCGTTTTAATTTAATAATCTATTTTATACGCTATTTTTAAATGCTGACACCAAAAAGAATTTGGAATAAAATGCTATTGTGAAAGCACATTTAACCCCTTAATTGGATTATTTTAATGGCGAGATTAAATTACTCAACTTCCTTTGGGTTATAACGGGCTTGGCAGAATTTGACTTCATTTATTTAACATATCCTAAGTGTGATTAAATTTTAAAAGCCAAATACTATTTATTTTTAAATCTTTGTGGACTCTATCCAATCCGCTTGTCAAAACTATTGAACCAGTGTAGAACAATTGTCAAAAGTTATGAATATCTAACACTTGAAATTCCAAATATACCAGGAATATCAACATTTCAATTTTTTATTAACAAGGAAAGAATGTCTCACATGGTAACATAATTGAATTCTTAAATATGGTAGCATACTTGAAAGCTTCATCAATTTATTCAAACCATTAAGTTACAATTTCCTAATAGTGATGAATCATTTTAAAGGGAAACAGAGAGTTTGATAACGGAATTATTGAAACGGGTCTTTTCAAATTTTGGCAATTTCAATTAGTTTGAGTTTCCCAAATACTGAATTCGCAAATTTTTTGATAAACTTACAAAGGGAAACTAGCTACCAAGTCATATTTGTCACGACAGAAAGTACAAAGTTCAGAAATGAACCTTTCTAGGCATTTTTTGACGAAAAGTAGTAGTGACAATTGGCATCATCTATGAATATTTGTCCGCTTGCTAATAAAAATAGTAAAAAGCAGGGTATTCGAAACGTCGAACTAGTGCAGAACAGAAGGAATGGTAAAGAGAAAGGGTAAAGGGATTTGGTACAGGGAGTCAGAGTAATTGCTCAGTCCTTCTTATCAATTTAAAAGATATCCATGCATGGGCATACTGAAAGACATTTTTTATAGGTGATCAAACTAAAGATTACTATAGCGCTTAGAATAGTATTTATATGTCTTTAACCAACCAGAAATATTTACCAAATAATTTTAAATACATTAAATACAATTCTATTCGATATTTTATGAAATTGTGTTGAAAATAGTTTTGACAATTGTGGATGAATTAAAATTTATCATACTAGCTGTAAGCTCTCAAGTAATGAAAGATTGCCGATTTATAAAGGAAGTGAAATTTTAATCACTGTGTAAAAGGTGTGACTTAGAAAAGCAACCAGATTATTATCCGTTAAACGCCCAATTTAATTAATTTGTCCAATATCATTAACATATGTATTTTATGAATCAATATCTGATTAATTAATGGTATCACTTTGCCTTGAAATACCTAGTTATTCGTGGTATTATTTGTTCACTTAAACCGAGTTTTCTACAATGGAAATTAAAGGAAGATAAGATTTATGAAAAGGTCTTTTATCGGCCTTAAATCTTTACAATATTAGTTCATTTTATCTTCTCCCTGAGTCCAAACATATGCAGAATTTTTTACTAGGTATCTGATAATCTACGAATATCAAATAGAACCCATTATTATTCCACATTGCTCTCTTTACTCTCGAGTGTTTGACAGAAGTGGTAGATAGAGAAGGCTATATTCCGTCAAAATCAAAGTACTTCTAAATCTGGATTCATTTTCAAAGCTGGTCAAATGAAAAATGTAACTTCCGTTGAAAAATTAATCCTTATAATTTTGCGGGTAATTTTATCGCAAATATTTCCTTTTATACTCCCATAGTTCTAGGCAAGTAAAGGAAAACGAACAAAAAGCAAAGTCTACTCGATGGTTGTTAGGAGTTGTGAATACTTCGTACTTTGGGAAGCGCCTCGTTATTTCATCAATTCGTTACACTAATTTAACTATGACATTTAAATCAGTTCCCAAGGGCATTCAAAACTCCTATAATAATTTTAATAAATGTTTTAACTTGCCGATTTTAAATTAATAAGTTATCGAACTTGATTATACTTTGCATGTATTAGTTCTTGAATATCGAGTTTTTTAAAATACTACGTAAAAAGTTTGCTTTAAGTAGAATTATACAAATGAGCACATATTTGAAAAACCAAATATACAGTTGTTCAAAATAGAAAAAAATTAACTTTATTTAAATTATGAATTAGTAAGTCAATCGTTTGTTTGGATGACTAAAGATAAAAAGTGAAAACTTAAATTTAAATTTTAATATTTCACTTCTTCATGTTTACTTAAACAACTATTCGATAAAAGATTCCTTTAAAATATCATTAAAATTAAAATGAGGAAAATGTGCAGAAAATAGACTAGAATAAATATTCAAATTCAAACTCTAAAATTTCCAGAAGCGTTAAATTGCCATATGGCTCATGAAGCTATTTAAAGGCAGGACGGTATCTTTGGGCGATAATTGTTGAGAAATTGAAAATAAATTGCTCCAAAGCCCTCGTAAATGAAGGGCAGTGGAAACATTAGCTTCTAGTTTATTCTTTTTATTAGCAATACGCCATTAAAGCAGTTATGAAAAATTGGCAGATTCGAAAGTTGTATGAAACTGGCGTCTTCCAAATGGGCCTTCTTGATTCATATCTGAATAAACTCAGCAAAGAACAGAAACGTCACTAACTTTCCTCAGAAAAAAATTTTAAACTATTTTTTCAATCCAAGACCCATTGTGGTAAATTAGCTAATCTTTTAAGAACTTACTCAAATATATGTCGGTACAATACGCCCTTTGTTGAGAAGGAAGATGTAATTTTTCCTTTGAATGATTGAGGAGAAGAGGTATGAGCGTTGTAAAGGTGAGGATGGTGTGTTTTAAGGGGGTTTGTAGGAAACACGTGTCCGCCCAATGTTTGATGAAAAGACACATGGGACAAGGCAAATGTCCAGCTAATCTGATTGGCCAGCTTGAGTCCGATTGGGAAAGAGGTAATTGGGCGTTGTTGACCAGAGGCAATATAAAGTGAGTTCGCTGGTTTATGGTTAAGATTTCTATGATGTATTTATAAATATAATGACATATAATCGAAACTGTAAGGTATTTTGAAGTAAACTTGGCAGAAATAGATGCAATCATTTTGGACAAAAGTCTGATAAAATTTAGTGAATTCGGCACAACTAGGTCTTACTTTTGGGCACCCTCTAGAAATTCGGGTTTACCTGGGGTTTCATTCACTATTCTACTCAGATTTAAAAGTAGTTTCTTAATTTTCACATTATCATTTTAAAATAGTTACGGTTATTCAACAAAATAAAATGTTATGCTTGATTAGCATGCTAAGATCATACTTGGGGATGTATTTAATATTGAGGCTGTTAATTTGGGTATTCACTATAAAAATTGGTGAATACAACATGCGCGAGCGTCTCTTCTAGCCCGCTTAATAGAAAGTCCGAAATACTCAGTATTCGAAAATTCTTTAATTTGTTCAAATTCTTCGCTTGGAATAGGGAGAATATTTGTAACCTATATCAACGCGATTATGATTGGTATGTTAATACCACTAAATTTCACTTTCGGTACATTCTAGTGAACAGCGCGTTCCTTAAAACGCGTTTGCCAGTATCAGCTAATGTCTATTAACATTAAGATGAGATGATAGGGCCGAGGGGGGAGGAGAGTGAGGGAACATCCACACAGTGGACGGGAACTCATTTCGGATTTATGAGTTAAATCCCAACACTTGAGCAGCATGACTTTAAAAGTGGATAAATCATGTTGTCTACATAACGAAATTTTTTATTTTTCTACTTTTTATTTCCTATTTTGATGGACACTCTCGTTTCGCTTCTTATTTGGCTATTTTGATTCTTGCATATACCTAAATGACTCCAAGTAAATAAAGTTACAATTCTTTACTTTATCAAAGGACTAATTATTAACTTTATTCACAGTAATGCAAAGAAATATTTGTATCTTTTAATTGATTGTAGGGACGGACACAGGACGGGGGTAAGTTCAGAGAATGATAAAGAGTGGAGGGTAAAATGATACAGTGGTCAACATCAAGGTAGCAATAAGTCCTACTTCATAGATTTCCTAGAAAAGGGCTCAAAATGTTTTTCATATTAAAAAATTCAAACTGCATGACTAGTCTGTTGGATTTTAGCTAATATTTGTCTTCGATGTTCAGGTCTAATTGACAGACCATTTAATTAGATGGTCGGCCTAGTTATTTCAATTGACTATTTCCTTCGGATGGTTGAGAAGGCGAATAATATTGAGCAGATTGCAGTTTTGGTGTATCTCGGTGAAATAATAACAATTGTGATCGAGTTATGAGTTGCACCACATCCTAGGCTCGTTCTATTTGCTCATATATTGCCTAGCTCAATCATAATTTAGTGAAGAATCTTGGTTACCACTAAAGGATTTGTAAATATACTGATAATACTTGCTTCTCTTTCAAATAATAGAATTTAGGGTTCTTTAGAGCACTTGAAGGAAAACCGCATCGTCGAAAATCAAGTGTGTCTAAATCATACCATTCTTTCTAGTCGGCGTATCCCATTTTCTAGTCATATACATTTTCAGCTACTCCTCTATCATTTGCCTAAATATCAGAAGAAAAAATATTCGCCCTTGTACCCTCATGAACAGACGAAAATGTTTACACTTCCCTGTTTCCTTAAAAAAATAATTGAAGGCTTTGTGATATAATATGCGAGCCTTTTTACCCAAAGAAAGACTTATTCAAACTAGAAATATTGACAATAATTTGTTCATTTCGAAAGTACTAAGTAAATAAGTTGCGATGATTACATAAAATCATAACTCACGATTGTAAAAGCTGATTAACAACTTCACCTAAAGTTTATAGCTATTGGAATGCTCTTTTCACTAGCACTATCAATAAAATGGAAAAATGCCTTTAAATGAGTTAGAATCGAATGTCAATCCGGGGGCAGCGAATCTCTGATAGTGCCCATTAGAGGTGAAAAGCAGGACTAAGGCAGAATAGTTGGTGTGTAGTGGACGTTAGTGGACGAAGAGTGGAAAAATCCATTAGGGGGCGAAGGCAGAAATGGAGTGCTTTTGCGCCCAAAGGCATTTGCTGGGGAATTTATTAGGGAGTGAGTTCATATGAGCATAATCATCATGAAAATGGTCTAATTCCACTACCTCCTGCATAAAGAACCCCCCCCCCCCCCCCCANCCCCCCCGCAAAAAAAACCCCCCCCCCCCCCTCCAACATTTATTTTGACTAATCGACACTTTAAAATGGTGGATTTTTTATTAGTTGCATTTAAAAAACGTTCGCCTTGAAAATAAAATGTCAAAATATTGAATGAAATAACCATTTTCGTTAATGATTAATTAAATGCAAGGACGTCAAATTAATTTTATTTGGTTATTTGATAAATATAGATGTATTTATCATTGATCAGATTTCACTTTGAGTCATCACTAGTAAGCACTATCATGCTGAAAACTCGTTTTGTAATATTAATTAGTGCCTCACGGATGATAATGCATAGTATAAACAAACATACGTAATCTGCTATTCATTAAACCCCAAATGCCTTAGATTCGCGTGAATCAGAATTTTGAAAGCTAAATCCCGAATGAAATTGAATGCCTCTCATGTCTTGTTGCAGTTCAGTTCCTTACCGTTTATCACTTTCTGTTTTTAAGGGGCTGAAATTGTCCAAATATAAAGAAAATTGATTTGATCCGCCCTAGGGAATGGCAAGGCAAGAAAGTCCTGATTTTTTCCATGCCGTTCTTCAGCAATCATTTAAAGTGGCTACTTCATTCATAGGCCATCTGAGAACATGCAATTCTTTGCAAGGTTATTAACAGTCTTCTATCAAAAAGATTATTTTTTACTTGATCTCACAAGTAGAACATTTCCACATCCAAATCTTTCTGTTAGGAGTTTATTAAAATATGCAATTTGGCATTTGATCTATTTGACAGACGAGAGGACCTAAAGAACTTCGACAATAAACCATAATTTTCCATATCTAAATCATTTGACCATCTATTGCCATCAATGAATCAATTGTACTGTCATTCCGGCTTAATATTTACGAAATGCTTACTGTTCTAAATTTTAAACTTAGGGAGCTTATTCTCATATTTCTAGGTGATATTCTTTACACATGGAGTGCACTATAGGCAGCGTATACTCATACGGCACATAAGTCTATAAACCTGCAGTTGACTTTTAATTCAGACTACCATGTTCCGATTGCTTGTCATATTCCACCATATCCACAGTACTCACCTTGCCTTTTCTCTACCTTTGTGTCTGTATCTTTTACATCTTTGAATCACTCGTCTGTTCCCCTCTCAACTTTGTGTGACTTTGATGTTCCTCACCTCTGTGAAGCCCATAGGAAACTAAAGAGTTAATGATGACTATCATAAAGCCTGGCGTTTACTATGAATAAATTTTTTACATATTTTACGTGAATTCACTTTAAGTTTAACACTAGTAAGTTTTGCTACGATCCGAATTCCTTCTTTTGTAAATTAAACGAGATAGATGTTTTGTGACTAAAAGCATCAAGGCCTCGGCTCAATTTGCATCGAGCACCGTTTATCACACAAGCAGTTCTCTTGAACTTGGTTGCCCTAATTGAGCATAAAAATGAATTCCTAAAGTTTACTTTTACTGCTGAAAATTCCAATGTTTATCAAAAATGGCTGGCATAGGTGGATCTGGGCTTACCAACTTTCCAAAGAAAAAAATCCAATAGTGAAAGTCATTGTTGACTTATCATAAAGCCTGCCATTTGAAATAATAATATTTTCTAATTTGGTTATTTTGCGGCTTTGATACAAGAGAGATAGTATCATTGCGAAGTAAACGAGAATCTCACAATTTAAGGGTAAGAGAGGGAGGGAGAGAGAGAGAGAGATATCATATAGTCATATTAAATTAGTGATTGTAAATCCGAGACAGGCTTGAAAGCGGGTTGAATCCGTGTGTAGGTAGTTTGGTAGACACATGAGCGCTCAAGACCATTATAAGTATATTTTCATTTCTATTCCCAGCTAGATAGGTAAATATGCTTGTTTTGTGTAAATAGAATGATAAAAAATGGCATTTTAAATATATATTGCCCGTATTTTGATCACTAAACGGAAAAGAAACAAAATTGGTTTCCCAGGGCCACTTGGAATAATTCGGTTTATTTTACCTTTATACAAGATTATATGAAAAGTTTTATAATGCGGTAGTTTAAGTTGCTCTGATAAACTATCTATACGTCCTGCATTGTGCGGAAAAGGAATACCCACTCATAATGACTAAATTTAATCTTACTTTCACCAAAAGTTGCTTTTAACTTTGAGAATTTCATAAAATTCTTCCTTTGAACTCAAAAATGAAGTTGTCCGCTTACAAAGGTATGGAACAAAAGTTACCACCAAGAGATATTTAAAAATATTTTTAAACTTCGAAGCCAGCTTTTACTGGAGATGAGCACGTTTTAAATGCTCTTACTTTTGCTCAAAATCAGACCTATTTTAATCAGATGGAGCATATTATAAGTGTGAAGTCCCGGTGTCATCGACTCTGAAGATGGAAGTAAGATGAGAAACACTGGTACTTTCGGCAAAATATTGGGACTAAACTGCTTCCTAATTTTTCTTACACATCTCCAGCTACTGTTTCTTTAAATTTTTATACAAATTCTACGCAATTTCTGATTGTTCCTGTCATCTCTAAGGTACTTTCTATTGCATCACTAGCTTAGACGCCAATTAACTTTCATCTACCAGTCATACTTTGCGCAAAGGCAACGAATCTCACGTGCTCTATCCTATCTTCCATGCTCAGCTTGTTCAAGCATTACACGTCTCTGCGTCTAGTGAGTCCAAAAGCAATCAGACCCCACATCCTGTCTGTTTTAACTTCAACTGAATCATCAACCATGATCAATTCCTCATAATGTATCAGTCAGTGCAATTAAATTCCAGCTAAACTAAAGCTCGTTCGCCTTCATTGAAATTCGGTTATGATCGATGATAAAGCAAAGAACTTGCGGAAATCGATCTTAAATGGAGCAGTGTCAAGATTGGTTGCACAAATTGAGAGTGATACTGCACTTTATTGCTATAAGAATTTAAAGTGCTCTCAAAATGCCTTTCACTGGTCTCCCATCGATCTTTGTGTTGGCAGGATTATCCTATCTAATCCTAGTTCATTTGCTTTCGAGGTGGTTCGAGATTTTACATACCAAGACTGTAATAATCAATACCGTAATTAATAACACAGGCAAGACATTTGTCAATCATGGCCAATCAGAATTTATTGTGCTACCTGATTTGGATGGACTTATTTTAAAAAAGGCACTCTAGTGCCACAAGGGAGGAGAGTGTGGAAAAGTTTGAAAACCATTTGCACTCTGAGTTCCATGCTTGTGTCAAAATATAGGGGAGATATCACAAAAATCTTTGTTCACGGTACGCGACTTTAACTCTTAAACCCAAAATTATTTCTAATGAAATTTTAAATTTCATTCTATCGGAAATTTTTGCTTTAAAGCTATACAACTTTAGTCCGGATTGAACGCATTCTATTAAAGAAAATAATGGTCGTTACGGTTTTAGTGTGTGTCAGTATCACAGTTGCCACGATGCATGTCTGTCATAGATTACTCGGACTACCTTCATTGTTGAAAAGTCAGTTGTGCGAATGCCCATCCATTTTGAAAACCAGTTCAAAGTTATTTTCTTTTTAGAACTTTTTTAATCACTTAAGTGAGTCGTTAATAGCATTTAATTTGATAAGGAAAGCATTCAGAAACCAATTCGCCGGAGGCCCACCGAAAGGTACTAATCGTGGCGCACCTGAAATTCGAAATTCACTTTAATCCCACCTCTACCTAAGTGGGCTTTCATAAGCGTAATTGTGCCCATTGTACAACTAAATTCATAAATAATAATTTAGACACATTGCCACTGTTCCTGTTTAACCAGTTTTTTATTAGCAAATTAAGCTAGAGCAGTCAATAAGTGCATATATTAAAGTGATTTTCCAACTGACTACATGGAGAGATGATAAATGGGGATAAGGGAGAAAGGTATTAGTCACTACGTCATTGGCAGTCGTGTTGACAAAGTGTTCCCAACCTTGGGAACATTAATAACATCTGTCGACCGATGAGTAGTTAACATCTTTAATGTTTAAATCCTCTCCTAAATTCTTTATTGTTTATGTTTAATCTCCAGAATGGTTCAAAAGGAAATCTGAGGAAATCCTACAGGGTGTTAGGATAATGAATGAAATTTGATTTTTTATAGGAATAGAGACAAACACTTAAGAAATCTTTTAACCTCTCATATAACTAGTATTCCAATTTAGCTATGCTTGGCAAACTGAAAGAAACCATGCAAATATTTCATTGTCCATCTTTTCTAGCCAGTCTTAAGATGAATGACATACTTTACTTGAACAATAAGCTTAATAAATATTGTCACATTCATCCAAATGATCTTTTTATTGTTATTTCCTCAGCAATTAAGACAAATATATATGTTGTTAAATCAAAATGGTAAAAACGCTTCAACGGTTAACGACTAACTAAAAGAAAAGAGAAGTGAATTACTGTCGTGAGGTAGGCATAAACATTAAATAAAATCTTTTTGTCGAGTTGGAAACCTTTAGTAGATCTTTATGGTTATAGTAAAATGCTTTTCCTGGGTGTAATCGATAGTAATGCTCTCAACCAATATGTGTTATCGGTTGCCATCAAAATACCATTGGTAAATATTAGAAGCAATAAATTGCTAGCCCGTTTAAGGAAGCGTTTTCAAACTTCCAACTTAAAAGTTCATTCATTTTATAAAATAGCGGCGAGTGTACAAACATTTTGAAGTACCCATTATTCAAAACATCTGCCAGATGTGCATTTGGTAGTACAATCTGGAAATCTGGTCAATATTAAAGTAAATATAAATCAGCGATCGCTTATTGTTTAATCATAGGGAGCGATCCAGTGGGCGAAGGACTCGGGGAGGGGGGGGGGGGGGGATTCACATAAAATACTTAAATTCTATAGTTTCGCAGAAATTATTATCATCTAAGTCAGTTTGCATCAGATTTATGTCCCATAACGACTTGAAACAGAAAGCCACTCAGCGCCCCAGTCATATTTTGATTGATTGAGTTTCAAAAGTGATTTAGCGCATTTTCACCGAGAATCAGCACATCCAGTAAAGCTGGCAAAAGGGAGATTTCGGTTATATATTAAAAATAAAAACTGGTGATTTTATATATTTTCTCCTCAGTATAATTAGGTCGAATTCAGAAACTGTTTCATTAAATCAATATCAATATCCTTTTAAATTTCATAATTGTGCAAGCACATTTTCTAATCGCTTCAAATTTTCATTATTTAACTGCAGATATTTACCTAATTTTCTTGATTTGTGTATTAGAATTTAAAGAAGCGGACAGATTTCCTAGTATTTTATTTTTTAAAAACATGAATATAATAGTACATTAGTACATTAACAGTACATTCAGAAACAGTGTAAGTTCTTGCAAAGAGAGGTAAAAAGGAAAGCTATTTTTACCTAATCAAAAATATCTTACTTGATTGTAATTTTCTACTCTTGTCTTGTTGGAAATAGATCTTCATTTCCTTGTAAAAGGACTCAAAGGCCACAAGTAAAAACAGGTGGATCTTTCAAATTGATCAATGAAAAAATGATCTATACATTGGAAAATAAAGTTGTTTTCTCTCTGCCAATTGTAAAGTACTAAGACAGTATTAAAACGCAAGGATTCTATGAAACTGCCCGAGAGTAATTTTGACTAACATATCTGCAGCCCATACTTGAAAAATACATCCATTTTGGTCAAACAGCCCTTTAGCTTCGCATAACATCAGATTGGTAATTCACCAAATCAAATTTAAATAAATATGATGCAGCAATTCAGATAATTGAAGTTTAATCTGCAAACCGTAAGAAATACATTTGCATGATAGTTTCATTATTCGAGTTCAGAAAGTGTGTTCAAAATAGCATCTGGTCAGGCCTGTTGACATAAATAAAAAATTGTGTTATATGTTAATAAAGTTTTGATGACTCATTTAATCAGATCTCCATAAGCCATCATTGTACAAATGTTATGCTATCAATTTGTCCATATTTGGAACATTTATTTATTTATATCAAATGGCAGGCGTCTTGATGGTTATCATTAGCCCTTTAGTTGACTTCAGACTTCACAGAGGGGAGGGAGGAACATCAAATTGAAAAAAGTCGAGAGGGGGGAGGGAAGAGAAGAGTGTTTCAAAGATGTAAGAGACAAACACAAAGGTAGGGAAAAGGTGAGGTGAGTGCTGTGAAAATATTCGAATATGGCATAGAGTGAGGGGATGGTAGTTTGAAGTGAGAAGTCAACTGCCAGTTAACAGACTTTTTTGCCGCATGAGTATACGTTGCCCAGGGTGCACCACGTGGAGGTAAGTCTATCGCACACCCCATATTCGGAACATAATATTCGCTGTATTTCCCCCCACACTTTTTTCCATATTCGCTAAGATTTCAATGTTAAAACTCACTACCGAGATCTAAAAAAGCGTTATCTATTCGTATGAAAGATTTCTGAAGTAAAAATCGAAGAGCATTTTTTTAAAAATTCATTTTTAAGGAGCTAGAAATTCTTGTATCATGCCTTTTATTAAAAATACATTTTATTATAAAATAATAATAGTTTTACATTCACTTAAACCAAGCTGGGTAAACTTTTATTTAAGAAATTATTCAGATTCAATCAATTATAAATATCTACAGTATTGGAAACCTAAATCAAGAATGAGTATTAACGCGGAAATTTAAGATAGTGTGCAATTGTTACATTCTTGTGTTGATATTCGAGATTTCCATTTTTCATCTTGTGTATATTTGTAAATATGAATGAGAATGAAGATATTACGGAAAAATTTTTCGATGCCTGTAAAAACTGTTTAGGACCTGGGGAAATGGCCCATGAGTCATTCTTTAATTTGCGTTATGCGATGTCTGCTATTGACATTATGAACCCCAGCATGGACTCAGGTATGACAAAGTCACGAAAAGTGGCAAATCTTCGTCAAGCCATTGAAAGCGGTGATCTTCCGCTGGGGCCCTTTGAAGACCAAGAAGTGCTTTTGGCTGTTATCGATGAGCTCATTGTGCTTTTTGTAAATTGGCTAACTGGTGACCCTCTAATACAAACAGTTTATACTTGCATGTATATGCATTGTATTCCATACATTGAGGATGAGAATCTGGCCATATTCTGTGAGGCTCTAAGACGGAATATAATTTTTTTTCGTCGTGTACTACTCACATTACCATCCTTTGAAGATGAAGATTTCTGCCCAGCTCAGAATAAAATCCCCTTAACTGTTAATACGAAGGGTATGTATCCAAAGAAGAAAATTTCGAATTCTTATTTTGATTTCTCCAATGATGAACTGATTGCTTTACTGGAATCCCAGCAGCAAAAACTATTGCAATCTGGCACATCTGAAACCATTTTAAGTGCTCGTTTGAAGCTAGTTACACTTTTATTGAAATTCGAATTAGACTTTTCCGAATTTCTGATCGTTTTGGCGGACGAAGATGTGGAAGAAGCCTATGAAAATCCAGAGTTAAAGGAATTCGGTGAAGTAGCCTACTCATATCAAAACAAACCAATCAAAGTTGTTGAGTTGACTCCTGATATCTTCACATTTCATTGTAATAAAGTTCTTTCAATTTCATCAGAGATCTCTGAGGTCGCTAAAACCCTTCTCCAGACGGCTGATCATGGTAAAGATGCAGGTCCTGGGAAAATAAATCCTAAATCTGAATTCTACTCAATTCCTGGTTTCGAACCCTATCTTACACTTTCTGATTTAGCTGCTACTGTGCAGCGGTTTCCCCGCATTCTCAACAGAAAGTCAGTTTTCTCTTTTCTTGCTTGCGCTTTCTCTCGTGTGATTAAAGTGATTGATGAAATGAAGAGAATAATCAATTCAAATTCCCTCAACGTTGTCTTTCTCCATGAATTATGTTCAGTTTCACATAGACTTGGACATAACGTTTGCCACTGTCTATTTCGGAAAGATGAATTATCAAACCCCCTGGAGATTAAGGATGCAAGTTTGAAGTCGTGTGCTCTCTCAAGAGGAGTCATGAGTGTAATGATGGGAGTTTTATTCAAATGTCCAGTGAAAGTTGATCCCCGCATTTCGGAGGTGCTGTCACCTTCCAGTTCTGTTATGCACCTTCTCGCTTCCTGGTTGGCTGTAGAACCAAAGTGGATTCGTGATCGCATTATTGATAATGCTCAAGTTATCGGGAACTATGAATATTTATTTGAAAACATTTTTGTTTATCTTTACAAGGTAACCACTTGACATTTCAATGCTTTTAAAAATGTTAATTTGTAGATTTCCCAACCTTAACTTCTTACCTTTTTACTTGTGAGAACGTTTTTATTTTTTGCTTCCCTTATTGGAGTGATCATATTTATTCCTTCTGCATTTCTTAGTTTCTTTTAGTTGTCGTCTATATCTTACTATTTTGGTTTTGTCTTTAAATTCGGGACTGTTGTCATTGCCATATGTAACTATATCTAAACAGTTTGGATGTCTTTGTACGTCTTATTTTTTTAAGATTCGTTTTTTAGCAAAGATGATTCTTTTGTTCGCCTTAGTTCACTTATAAGATGTTCGTATAGGGATTATTTCAATTAAGCTAAATAAATTGGAAAAGGTATCAAGCTATTACAATTCATTCCATGTCGTATTAAATAGTTGGTAGGATAATTTGGTTACTTCGAGGCAAAAATGCTTTATAACCCTAAATCAAAAATACTTTCGGGAAGTACGTTCAGATACTGTAGGGGAAGAACAGATAATGGTATCTTGTCGCCAATTTATGGGAAGAAAGTGTTCATGTAGTTGAAGGACTGTTAGCAAAACTTAGTTCTACTGTGACTGGTTTTTAGGTGTTCAAGGAAAAATTCAATGTTAGAGTTTGCTCCTTTCTCGCGCTCGTAGTTAACTTCATTGGTTTATTTGTAAGATTGGGTGCAGTCGGATTACGGCTTTATGCTCTTGAATTTGAGGGGTTTAAGGAATTTACTCTGGAATTGGTGTTATTCAATGCTCAGCTCAATTTTTAGATTAACTTTCTTGGTCAGGATCAGCTAGTCCAAATTTCTATTTGCCGAACGTCAAATTTTGAATTGAAATAAGCATATTGTGGTGATAATTAATGGTTGATTTGAAATTTTAATACTTCTATGTTGTAGATATGTCGATGCTACACCTTCAATCGCTCTCGTCAGCGAACTCATATTTCACGTCTCTTTGAAGATCTTAACAACCTCATTGAGGAAAGCATCAGCATCGAGGCGACTTTTTCCCAGCATTTCTTAGAAGACGCACAAACTCCGAATTCAAATAGCACCCAAATTCCTCTTCACATCACTTCCTACATTTGCTTTTTTTACTATCACCTCGTGTGGGATTATCTGATCACTGGTTTCCAGTTGGACCTCTACGCCCCACGTGAATGGGTTTATGTCTACGCACTCATCATCACCCTCCAGCGAAATCTTAGCGCCTTCGTCACCCACATGGCAAAAGGCATCAACTCTCTTCCTCCTGATGGAAAAGTGGGGCAAGCAAATAATTCTTTTGGATCAGCAGTGAATAATTCAAAAAAACGACGTCGAAAAAGGGATCTAAACGGTTCCACGGTTTCTAACAAGTCTAGACAAACACCTCTCTCACAGCTCTTCAACTTATCTCCAGTTAGTTGTGAGTACTGGGGGTTTCAAGTGAGTTTGATTTACGATGGTTTGTGATTTTAATTGCACGATTTAACTCCCTTTATTTCGTAGATAGCTCAAGCAAATCTGCATCGCTTTTTGAGTCTTGGAACTCTCTATATTCTAAGGGCACTTCAAAGGGACATAGGAATTGACATAAAGACTATGAAACCCCTTGATCAATCAACAACGAAAGTGTATTCATCCCTGAAAACTCAATTCCTCCGCAGAATGGGTCCCGCTATTGATTCCAAATTCTCCCCTCTTCTTGGAAATGAGACAGCTGACAGCTTCTTTGATTCGACTCATGAATATGTGACCAGCGAGATATTCTCTGAAGCCGATTCAAAGGAACTCCTTGAAATGGCTGGAAAGGTCTTTGGCATCGCCAGACAATGGATTCATGCAGCAAATATTCCCACCTTGACGTCGAGTTTTATGGGTCCAGTGGATGATCTGGCACAATTGGACCACCTGGCAAAGAATAATGAGATTGTCTGTCGACTGCTGGTTGCTAGACCCGAAAAGCGTCCATCACGAAGCAGAAATAATGATGAGGATCCAACAATAAGGCAAACGCATCCATTTCATCCTGTGCATTTCGAGTTTCAGCATTTGCTCAGCAAGGCTTATCCCCTCCTGAGACTTGCTTAGTAGCTTATTTCCATTCATTTTCCCGACCACCCTATTTACTTAATGCTTTGAATGTATCAGCGTGTTTACAATCGAGAGATAATAAGTATTGCTGATTTGGAAAAAGATTGTTTGATTTAGATTGGGATATGTTGGTCATTTTTATGCTCGGCTTTTATGAGTTTACTGTTGGAGGGTGTTATTCACCATCTACCTCTCTTTTCATCGTTATACTGTTAAGGCAAAAGAAGCTAGAAGCCATGCAACATTTTGGCCCGACCGTCGCTTGATAAACCTTTGGGCGTCTTATTTGAACTGTAGACCACAACATAATCCCCAACTTATACGAAAATGCCTCAATAGGCGCTCTTAATTTCGTACTAGAGAAAAGTCCCCACTCAATAAACTAAATCCCTAAAACATATTTAAGCTGACCAATTTTTCGTGTTGGTGCTCGTTTAATTACAATTCTCTTTAAATATGTTTGGAATTTACTTAATAAGGAAGAAAACCATGTTTATTTCTTAGAAAATTAAAAAAAACTACTAGTATTGAAGAGGATTAGTAACTGATGGACTAATTTCAAAATGGCATGACTGAAGCATTCACCGTTCTTGTTTCAATTGGAGCCCGTGTCAATGCCTTATCGGTTGTCTTTCCACTCACCAGTTCTTCCCTACAAATGGCCAAGCAGATCCTTTAGTGAGCATTCAGACAATTCAGAGGAGACTTCTTTTGGTGAAAAAGGAGAACTTACGTTGTATCAACTGCAGGTGGAGCAGAGGCCTTGACTGCAACGGTGTATGCACTGTCCGGAACATACTTAAACAAAGAAATAAAATATAAAAATACGTTCTTTTTTAGTTCATTAATTTATTTCAATGGTCTGGATTACCATAAGGAAGGAAAACACTGAATAAGCTTAAATACTCCTGTGGCTATTTATTTTTAATATTGGTCATATATATTAAACAGTGGTCGGAATAACTGTCGTGTTCCATATGTAAAGCCGAGTAATTGTGTACGGCACAAGGTGTGAAAAGATTGCCGAAAAGGAGAGACTGGTTTAAGAATGATGAGCGACTTTTCTCCCACAAGTATCTCAGGCCAGAAAAGACGTAGTAGGAACCAATGGGTGGAAACGATTATCTTTAAAACCAAGCCATAATCTAATTTAATTCCATCTGAAAGTCGATAGTCATTTTTCGCCTTTTTTCCCATGGACTCAAACTCACAAATATTGCTAGGTAATTATCAGCTTGCTTCGTCTAATTATTATTTCTTTCTTTACTCAAGTGCAATTAAATGGATGACATTTCAGGATCAACAGATTCATTTCATGACTTGAAAGTATGTGCCTAAGGAGACTTTGATGGATCCTAAGCTGAAAGACTTAGGAAGTTTGATTTGTGCTTTCTCGAGCTGTGAAACCTAATTCCGATGGAATTCGAACAACTAAATATATGTAAAGAACGTCGATAACTGTGATTAGTCTATTCACGTATTTTATATCACAAGCCTTCAGTGTATCGTTGTCATTTCCTCACATAGAATTAAGTAGGACAGTGCGTATAGTAAACAATTGGGTAGGAATGAGAAAGAAACTGAGGATGGAAATGGAACTGGGAATTATGATAAGCAAGAAAGACGCCAGTTCTGAGCAAATAGAACCTTTGTAGTGATATACCAGGCCAAGTGGAAGACCATAGGGATGCGCTTTGTTCGTCGATAAGCGACCTGTAACAAATTACTAATGAAAAATTAGTGACACAGGTTTGTCACTTTCCGTTTATTATTACATTTTAAGGGTTAAATGCCTTTTACACAAGATAAAACACCGGAGCAGAGTTTCTATTCTCGGATAAATATATATTTAATCTCAGTGAGATTTGCCATTTACCTCAACAGAAATGGAATAATTGAACAATATCGAACTCTTAGAGGGTATCGCAAAATAATTCATGCTAAATCGATTACCATTGCAAAGAAAAGAGCATACGATACTCGTTCTCAGTTACCCACCTACAATTAACTTCATTTATTCTCCTCTTCAAGTCTAGAACTAACTCAGTTATACCAAAGATAAGATCGACTAACTTTAATCTTCATCCTTTCCTTGGCTCCAGTCTGGTAAGCATCGTAAAGGAATTTGAATCCAGCTCCAAGGAAGAGAAAAGAGAGTCCGCAAAGGAGTGGTCCAATAGATTCTCCAATATCGACTGAGAGAATAAGATTCATGTAGACGTGTCGAAGACAGATGATTAGGAGTCCCAAAAACAGCGTGAAAAGGAAGAGAGTAAAGAAGAAGACTGACCAGAAGTAAGGCTTCTTTGCCCGACGAAAATCTACTGCATTGATGAGGAGCTGAACCTTTCGATCGTGATGCTCAGCCTGAATTGTTGACCTTCCGCTGTGAATTGTCGCCAAAGAGGCCTTTTTAAATATTAGCAAAATGTAAATTTAAAAGTGAATTAATGAAAGCCACACATTAAAAAAAGGTACAGTAAAAGTCCATCTTCTTTTGAGGCATTTCCTCAAAACCAATACAGTGTCCCTCACATTACTTCAATTTTGGACGAGTTTGGAGTTACTTTTATTAGTCTCTTGTTTAAAATATTGATTGAACTGTAGACCTATGATAGCGAATTTTCTGAAAATTAAAGTAGAGTAACTCAAGCTCATCTGGAAAAAGATAATTAACGGTCTTTTGTGATATTGCACAAAAAATTTGTCCCAGACATTATCCAACACCTGTCGCAGTGCAAAAGGAATGGTGAAAAAATGACATCTAAAAACACCGAATTTAATAAAGACTGAGAAGGTGAGTTTGTAAAATGATCACGAAAAATCTGTAGTGGTGCTTTAATTAGCTAATATTATGATTCAATCAGGGGAAAAATTAAACAAAAACTAAGTCAGACATCTAGTTTTGAAGTAATTGAGGGTGGAACTTCTTGACCACTTTCGAAACATTTTATCATTCATTTCTGAGCTGTATGATTATATTAATTACGCTAGACAACATTTTGCTTAGCGGTTCAGTCTTGAATAATATTAGTGAGTCATTATGTCTTAAAACACTCTACAACGCCACAATATTCAGCAAAAATAAGTAAAATAGTCACAAACATAATGTATATTTAATATTTTAACGATACCCTCTTATGAAGATAATTATATAAACTAACGAAGATATAACAACATAATATTTGGTAGAGCCGTCTTTTTAATGGAGTAATAAGTATAGATAAAAAAGACCATAATAAAGTCCACATTTCTCATATTCTTAAAATTTTCGTGGCGCTGTTCACATATAACTGCCAATATAATAGACAGATGTGCTAGTGTTTTATAATCATTGAGGATTCTGAATATTGAGTGTTAGAAATTCTTTATAGCACTGGATCAATAATAGAAGTCAAGTTTTATCACTTCAAAGAAATTATAAACGCGAACACAAAAAAGTTTTCACATTCTAAAAGTGGGAAAAGGAAGCACACAAAGAAGTAAAACCACTGTAAAAGAGACCTCACCTTAGATGCACCGAGACTTCTTGAGCGATAGAGGCTGCTTTTAGCATAAAGCGAAGGCCTTCCTAGTAGTGATCTACTGGCAACAGTTGAGGAAGGGTTAAAACTTATGATGCTGCCTTCAAACACCGGTCGACTGTAACTTCGCTGATCAAAAGACACAACTGAACCTGGTGTCGGTCGAACACGGGTACTGATGCCATCAAGGTGAGAGTTGGCGATGGATGGAATTGGTGATTCGTAATTCGGAGTACGACCCAAAGACAAAAAGCCATCGTGTGAAATATTCAGCCCCTGGAATTGCGTTTGCGTTTGCTGTTTTCTTTGATACTGCAATCGTCTAATATGACTGCTCATATCTATTTCAATTACTTTATTTATAGAAATTTATGTATTATCACAATATGTGCTGTAAAAACCAAGTATTTCTCAATAAAACTTGAAATATCGCGATAAACATAATAATGACTTAAGTTTTTTTAAAATTATATTTAATAACACCAATTTTAAGAAAAAATATTTCCTTACTCCGATTTGAAATGCATTCATCAACATTGTTCAATAACCTATGTACTAATGATTATGCGAACAAACAAAATATGAAAATTTTAAATTTAAATAGGTCATAATGATACAAATGCAATATGAAATTGTTTATTAAAATCTAGGCTCCTTGGAAGAACGACCGTTCTTCATAATTCGAAAATGTTTAAGCTTGCATTAAAAGTGCAGCCAAAGTAAAAGAGTGAATTAATTCAAAATAGAACAGAAATAAATAAATCAGATGCTATCCCATATAAAGCAATCTGAATATATGATGCTATATTTGCTCTATTTTATTATTAGTCGAATGAAAACACAAGTGTACCAATTCTTAAGAAATGGAAAGTTGATTTAATACGACCATCAAGAAAAAGAGTCAGGAAATATGATGGAGATTGAAAGTTAACAAAACAAAGATCCATCTTTATGAGTCATAATAAATCGAACAATTACATCAATTACAAATTTAAGACACAGAGGAATTGTATTTAATCTCAGAAGGAAAACATATCAAGGAATTAAATTAACAATTGCATAATTAAAAGTTGAATTTAGTATGCTCTTTAATTAAAAAATTGTAAATTCCTTATTAATTTGATCAAATGCATAATAATAATTAATTTTAATAATTTTCGAGGATATTCAATTGATACTTCATTTAAAAGGCTAGTTTAATTTAATAATATTTGCTACTATTATTGCATATAAAACTAAATTCGATCACAACAGCTTAAATTATTCGACGTTTCTTAAAGCAGTTATTTGTTTTACTTCCTTTTTACTATTACCAACCTTCAGATATTTCCCTGCGCCCTGCACGTTTTTTCTCTTCTGAATGGCTGCGTTACTCGAAGATATTTTTGATATAAAGGATGTTGATAGGGATGGAAAGATGTTTGCTAAGGTTTCTCGAATAGTTTGTGAAAGTGAATCTTTTAAAATGGGTCTTATTCTTGACGTCCATTCCGAAATCTTTCCTGCCACCAAAGGCGAAAAATTCCGTTTGGTACTTACTAGATCGCTCTTCAACACGGCTGGATTCAATGCGGATGATGATGACGATGATGTTGATACAGCTGAGGAGTTAGAGGGTCGTTTAGATGGCAGTAAAATGGCCGAATTCGATTACGTTTGCTATGGAAAGATTTATCGAATCGAAAGCCACGACAAATCGGACGAAACCAGTAGACTGGCGTGCTATGTTTCATTCGGTGGTCTTTTAATGCAGCTGATTGGTGATACGAGCAATCTACAAGGGTTTCGCGTTGGAAAGCACATCTATTTAATGCTGAAAAAACTGGCTTTCTAAGTTTTATATTCTTTTATTTGTGAGTCTGTATATATGAATGTCATTTTGTTCGCAAATATCGTCTTTTTAATATCTGTTTGAGGTTTTGCTTTTTTATATTTGTAAATTGAACTCAGTTCAGTTATTTTGCTGTAGTCCTCTAATGCCATTGTGTTCTTTCAGAGTTGGGTTTTCGTTTCTGTATTTGTCATAATGAGGCTAAATTCTCATGTTTCAGGAATTGATGTTGCAATTATGGATAAATCGTGGAATTTAGCTCTATTTAATAAACTTAGTTTCAGTGTTGAAGTTAGCAAACGTCTTGAACACCCGTCAATTTCTCGTTAACTTGTACGAGTCAGCTTAAGATAAATTGTAAATTGAGTACAGCTGCTTAACCTTTCTACTATGCTGGTGGATACGCTGCTTCCAATCCTCTTCGAACGATCCAACGAGGTTGGTTAATTTGTCCGAGCTCGAGACCCTGGGAGATATGCTTTTACATTGTGAGTAATTTGTCTTTAGCTGTTTAAAGATTGCAATAGAATGCAAATGGAATTCGCACATAGTGAAATTTGACCGATGTTGAGTAGCTTCCAGTTTTTCATTAGTTTTCCTTGAGACCAAAGAAATATTAGGTGCTCTTTTTTTCGATGGCTTAACTTAAATGCTTTCATATTTATAACTTCCTTTATTGAGAGATAAATTAAATTACTGTCGAATGTCTGAAAAACGTAAGTAAAAGCTATAGAATTTCTGGTTTGTCTCAGGATGAGCGATTCTCGATAGCCCTTAAGTTGGCCTTCAATCTTATCAAGACGTGGCATACATCACGACTGACATCTTGGAAGTAGTAATGACGAAATTGGACCAGGTGCTTATATCCCATTACATTGTGCGCCTCTTCTCTATTAGACTTCTGACCTAATTAGGCCGCTTACATTGCAGGCGACTTGTGTTTATTAATATATTGTTTTTGAGTTAAGATAGTGTCTTGGGGTGGCTGCATCTCTATTATGTGTCTCTACGGACTTAATTTCCCTACCAGATCATATTAGGAGTGGCGATCGCGTAATCTCTTACTTGATGCATTGGCACGTTGGCCACTGCTCCACATTTACCATTTTGATTCTGAAAGTCTTGAAGAATTCGTCTAGAATAAATATTATCTTGAAGTTTAGGGAATCTTGACATAGTTAAAACTTTTGGGTGGCAGAGATGGGGGGGTGACCAATAGGTTTACTAACATCGCGCTTCATGGTGGATTTAGTGCTAGCGTCAATGAAATATTCACCTTAAAAGTGGAAATAAGTTTTGTACGATGTAGATGACTGTTTAGGACTACCCCTCCTTTTAGATACTCAAGGTACTTGGTCTTTGAAGTCATTGTGTGAGTGATGCGTGAATTGAAAATTAATTCTATGTGGTATATGATTTATGAAGGTCAAATTTCATAAAATTAACAATAATAATAATTTATCACTTTCAATTTAGTTCACTAACCGGGACTTTATTCGGTGTTACGTATCCAGATATAACCAACCGTGGAGCCTGCTGATGGGCACAAACGCTGGCCGTAATATCACTGCACAGAGGATTTACAAAGATAAATAAATCATATTGAATTGGATGAGTTGGTTAAAATAACGTCTAACAGTTATTTTTAATGCTTTTGTTTGGAAAATTAACTCTAATGACTAGCTAGAGCTTTGATCTAGATGTTGTGGAGCTCACAGTGTCACTGCTGAATGAAGTATTTATTTATTTATATCAAATGGCAGGCTTATGATTGTTATCATTAGCACTTTAGCTGACTTCGACCTTTACAGAAGGGAATGACATCAAAGTCACAAAAAGTGGATA